>JBBPBX010002457.1:0-15108 GCA_038048925.1 Garcialebias charrua
TGCAGCACCCAGATCAGCAGTTATTAGAACAGAACTCACGGTTTCAGCAGCCTGCAGCAATCAGCTCTATTATCCGAAGAGGTTTTGCTCACTAGATCCGATGTAGCCCAGTTAGCACAGCACGTAGCTCCAGTAGCTCTAGGCGCAGCTCCGACACCAGCCCAGCCTCAGGCGGTGGTCCCCTGGCTCGCCCACGGCGCTCGGCCCAGCTCGAAGCCCCAGGTGGGGTGTGAGAGAAGGACGGAGGCGGTTAATATTATGGAGGTGGAAATAGGCAGACCGAGTGATATTGTTTATGTGTGAAGTGAAGGAGAGAGTGGTGTCGAGGATGACACCGAGGCTCTTGACCTGAGGGGAGGGGGATAGCAGAGAGTTGTTAAGGGGGACGAGAAGATGTTCTGATTTTGAAATAGAGTTTTTGGTACCAACAAGAAAGATTTCTGTTTTGTCACTGTTTAGTTGAAGGAAATTGTTAGAAAACCAGTGATTTAGCTCATTGAGACAGTCTGTGAGGATGGAGGGTGGGTGGGTGGAGTTAGGTTTTGATGACAAGTAAGAGCTGTGTGTCATCAGCATAACAGTGGAAATGGACGCCGTATTTGCGGAAGATGTGACCTAGAGGAAGGAGGTAAATGATGAAGAGGAGGGGTCCGAGGACAGAGCCTTGGGGGACACCCGTGGAGACAGGGGAAGACTGGGAACGGAAGGATTTAAGCTGAATGAATTGAGTGCGGTCAGAGAGATAGGAGTTGAACCAGTCTAACGGGGTACCTGAGATGCCAATGGAGGTTAGTCTTTTGAGGAGGATAGAATGACAGATGGTGTCGAAGGCAGAACTTAGATCAAGAAGAACGAGGATGGACAGAAGACCAGAGTCAGCAGCAAGAAGAAGGTTGTTAGTAATTTTTACAAGAGCTGTTTTGGTGCTATGGTGGGGGCCTAATCCAGATTGAAACTCTTCATAAATGTTGTTATTGGACAGGTGAGAGTGAAGTTGACTAGCAACAGTTTTTTCAAGAATCTTGGAGATGAAGGGCAGATTGGAGATTGGACGAAGATTACTGAAGTTGGTAAAGTCAAGACCTGGTTTCTTGATGATGGGGGTGATGGCAGCAGATTTGAAGGCTGTGGGAACAATGCCAGAGGTTAGGGAGGAGTGGATGATATTAGTGATGATAGGGAGCAGAGACGGGAGACAGGATTTAACAAGAACTGTGGGAAATGGGTCAAGTTGACAGGATGAGGACTTGGACTTGCTGATAATGTCAGCAATGTCATCAGCAGAGGGGAGGGAGAAGACAGAGAAAGGGAGGGAGGGAGGGAGGGGGGAGTTCAACGAGGATGCTGGGGGCATTTATATCAAGTAGCAACTTTTCCCTTTTTTGTAAACTGGTATGAAGTATTCAACAGCAACATTGTTGTCTAATTTGCAATGTCATTGTTCACATGGACATTTTAGTTCTTTTTTTTTTTTTTTTTGCTAGTAAGAAAAATACCTTTTGACTTTCAGGCTTGTTAGTCAGGAGAAAATGTTTTATTTATCAAAGTGTTTTTGTTCCAAAGTGACCACTTTACAGTCTGAAAGAACAATCAACTCCATTCTGTAGGTCTAAATCATGTGTAGGGAGAACAGAATGTTTTCACAGAACAGCAGATCCATACTGTTTGATTTTCCTCAATCAGGGAACAATACACACATTTTTGTGGTGAGAAAGCACAGAGCCCTTATTTACAATTTCTGTGTGCTTCTCCCACACTGACTGACTTCTAACAGTGTCCTTTTTTTACTGGCATTTCATTACATTTAGCATACCAAACTCAATCCCTTTTACACATTAACCACCATCATATTCATCTGATGTTGCAGCAGCACTTACACTCCCATCCTTGACCCATAGATGTCTGGTCAGAACTAATTGGACAGTAAAATCCAATCTATTCAGAAATGAAGCTAAAGATTTGGGAATTTCCATTAACTTATGGTTCAGGGTGACTGCACTTGAGTCGGATTTGAACTTCAAATGTCACCCCGCCACCAATTACAATCTAAATTGCAACTCACCTCAGTTAATTGTTCTAATTATTATTCAATGGAACACCAAAAGGCTCCTACTTGATTTGTTCCGGTTTTAATTCAACATATGATGGCTGATGATCCGGTCATAAACAACTTAATTACTTTAACTTCTTTCCTATTATCATTAACAAGGCTTTATCATAGAAGAAAACTGAAAGTTATGCCCCATAATTCATGTTCCTTGAAGGAAGGGAACGAGGTGCAACATACTTGCTATGGGAATTGCGCCCCCGCGTGATTACCTGAAGGAATACATTCACGCCTTTTACGGCAGGGGGCGTCACCCCGCGCCAGAGGTACCGCCTTTTAGGTACTAAGCGACTGACGCCCCTCCAACTTTCTCCAAAATTGCACCTCACCGAGCTTTCAGCATTGAAAAGGGCCAGCTATGTTGCACCTCGTTCCCTTCCTTCAGGGAACATGAGTTATGGTGCATAACTTTCAGTTCCCTTTCAGTTTGGTCTCTCAGTGCAACATACTTGCTATGGGAATGTAATTCATTCACGCGCTTGAAATGCTCAGTAAAATGCCTGTTAGTGTGAACGCCTGCCTTTGACCAGAAGGTATCATAAAGCTACTTTCTATTGTGTGTTAGAAAGAACAGCCTGAGTGACATCACACACAGTAACATCCAAACTGTAGTACTTTGCAAAAGTGTTTAATGAGCTCCAGTTTGCGGTAGCACAAATGTCTGCAACTGGCACGCTCTTGAACAATGACCAGGAAGTGGCCAAGCCCCTAGTTGAGTGAGCATGCACTCCAGGGGGCACTTGTTGACCTTTGCTACCGTACGCCCTTTTAATGGCCTCCGTCACCCAATGTGAGAGGCGCTGTCTTGATAGGGCCTTTCCTGTAGCAGGTGCGGCAAAGCAGACGAACAGTTGGTTTGTTTCCCTCCATTCGGCTGTTCTCTGTATGTAAGTGCGTAAAGCTCTCACAGGGCAGAGAGCCTTTAGTCTCTCCCGTTCCTGAGTAAGGACAGGGGCAGGTGGGAAGGAGGAAAGGTCAAAGTCTAGACTCCTAAGGTTCAAGGTCAAGACCTTGGGAGTATAAGCGGGATTAGGCCTCAGGGTGACCTTTGACCCGTCAGGGGCGAATATGGTACATAACGGATGTACAGATAGAGCGTGGAGGTCACCCACGTGTTTTGCCGAGCACAGAGCCAGGAGAAGAGCAGTTTTATAAGATGGAAGATCTATCTTAATCTTGCAAAGAGACCCCAAGACCAGGCCAATATCCCAACCAGGGGTCAAGGTCCTGCTGGGCGGCTTGGTTCGAAGTACACCTTTCATATATCTCATTATGATTGGATGTGCTCCAGGAGTCCTGTGTCCCCATCCCTCGTGACAAGCAGAGATAGCTGCAAGGAACACTTTAATCGTTGAACAAGAACGACCCTTTTCCAGTAAATCCTGAAGGAAAGTTAGTAGTTGAGCCAAGTTGCAAGCACAAGAAATGATATTTCTTTCTGAGCACCAGGCTTCGAAGATACGCCACTTTTGCGCGTATAGAGACTGTGTTGACCCGGCAAGGGCATTTTGTATGGTTTTCACCACATTCTCTGGTAGGCCCGAAGCCATCAGCCTGTCCTTTTCAGCTAACGGGCTGGAATCAATTCCAGTTCCTGGCCTAAGCGGCTGGACTGCAACTTCCTGTGTGAGCCTTTGAGGGTCAACCAGGTTGGGGAGTGGGCCTCCACGTTGATGTGTTAACAGACTGCACTTATCGAGTCTCCTCGAAGACAGATGAAGTCTATTAATGTTATTAGATTGAGTCGGAACAGGAACACTATTATTTTCTTCCAAAATAGGATTGATTGGATTGAGGGGCTGCTGTTTTTGTAAACGAGCAGATCTCCTAACTCCAATTGTTGTCTCACCCAATGGGATACTGTCGTGTGGGAGCAAGTTTGATGCAGCTTTCTGAGGAAAGTCACATGCTGCTCTTTTACCGCTCGAGTGTTGCATGTCCTTCATGAATAATAAAGGGGCAGCTACAACGTGTGAACGTGGAGATGGTCCTTTGTGACCGGCAGACTTAAGATCATTTGTTGATAAGGAGCCCAGTTTCCTTAAAAAAATTAGGAGGAAAATTCTGGTTCGACTCCGATCCGTTTACACACACAGTAACGTGATCACAGCCACTGTTTTGAGAGTGTGAAATTTGTGCCTGCCATGGGGCATCCGACGTGCTCTCCTGTGGTGCGAACATGTCACGTGTTCGTTTGGTTAGTGTATTGGCTGGTCCCTTGCTTACCATGGAGCGGGGGCTGGAACACGTGCCCTCTCCCACCTGTCTTCGCGAAAGGTGAAGGGTCTGTTCGCAGATGCCTCTGAATCTGTCCACTGGAGACAGGAGCTGAGGTACCCTACTGGGGCTTATTGAAAAGACTGACACCCCATGAGCTGTGAGGGAGGGGGATGTGGCCCACCCTTTATGACGGCTGACAGGTCAGGGAGGCCCATACTGTTGATATTATTTGTGTTGGTGAGTTTTTTTTTGATCGTCAATAAAACAGGGATGTGCTGTTTTATGAGTTTTATTCATGCTTCTGTACAATGACATACATGATTTAATGTCACTCACAGCAGGTAAAACATGGTTTGTGCATGCAACAGAATTATCAGCCATTTGTACTCTGCTACAAATAAAGTCTGAACAAGGTGCGAACATTCCCGTTACCGCGTGGGCGGGAGGTTGTATAAAATGTAAACGTGGACCTGGTTCATCAGGCACGTTTTTGACGAGTGTCCCGGTTCGCCGAGGTGGCCCTATGCCTGCTCGCTTGGCGTGGGACAAACCTGTTTTTGTTCCATGCGTGCTCGGAGCGAGGTTGGCTCGGCGGCGGTCTCTGCCGAGGTTCTTCCTTGTATGCTAGCCGCTTCTGCGGTGGCACACGCGTCGTCGAGCGGTGCTCGGCTGTGCAGGTCTGCCTCCAGCAGGCTCTCTGGGGGGGGGGAAAACTCAGATGGGAAATGCCCACCCTGAGAGCTTCAGCCTGCCTGCGCCTTTGGTCCAGCTTGGTCTGGATTCGCTCCAAAGTCTGACCAAAAAGTCCCTCCGCCTCTATCGAGTGGTGGAGAAAAGGCACCTTTTGTCCCTCCGGTAAATCCGTCAGCGTCATCCACAGGTGGCGGATCGCAATGACCACTTCCGCCATACCTCTACCCTGAGCCACAGCAGCTGTCCCCATCATGCGGAGAACTAAATCTGTTGCTCTGCGGGCTTCATCCAGTAAGTCGGCAGCAGCTTGCTTATCTGAGGTTACCTACAGTTGTTGGAGTTTTTCCGCAAGGTAAGCCTGCATCATCGCGGACACGTTCATGGCGCGCACCGCGAGTCCTTGAGCTCTGTAGCACTTCTCGAGAAGCGGCGCTGAGGCTCTGCAAGCTTTGCTGGGGAGAGTCGGTTTTGTTCCTGATGACTTGGGAGCTAGGTGGGAGGCCTGTGTGTCCTCAATCTGAGGCGCGTTGGCTATTCCCACCTGATCCATGCCTTCCACGTCAAGGAATTGTGAGAGAGGAAGAATCATGTGCGCCCGTGGCTGAGGCCAGGTGCGGGTTAGTTCCGTGAGGGAGTCCGGGAACACGGGCATCCTTTGCCTTGTTACTGCCTGCTGTTTTGAATAAAAATAGTTCTCCGCCAGCCTTGTGACCTGTTGGCGAGGCGGGGGTTCCGGCCAGGGGATGTTCAGCGTGTCCGCTGCTCTGTGGCACAGGTCAAACAGGGCAGGAATGGAGAAGTCCGTTTCAGGGAGCACAGGTACCGGGGTCCTAGAGAAGTCCTCTCCCGGATCCTCGGTTTCAAGTTCTGGTTCCTCCGCTGAAAATTTGTCCGAGGCTGAGATAGAGATCTCGTCTTCATTCATCATGCCTCTGGTGTCGAATTCGACTGTTAGGTCCACCATGGGAGCAAGCGGATCAGGGCTGTCACCCCATTCAACGCACGTGCTGTCGTGTAGAGCCATGTGTTCGAGCTCCGGGGTCGGAGTGAGGGTCTCCGTGGTGTCTGGGTCCTGTGGACCAGCTGAGCTTCCCATGGCCTTAGCCACGAGGTCCACCCGATGCCGTATCACCACCGCATTCAGCATCTGGCTGCAGTGTGGGCAAGAATCGGGCGCGTACAGAGCTTGTCTTGCATGAAATATGGCCTTAGCCACGAGGTCCACCCGATGCCGTAGCACCACCGCATTCAGCATCTGGCTGCAGTGTGGGCAAGAATCGGGCGCGTACAGAGCTTGTCTTGCATGAAATATACCCAGGCAGACTGGCCAGGCCTCATGGGTGTCCATCGCTGCGAGGGCAAATCCACAGCCACTGGGACAGGCGCGCGAGGTTGGGCTCGCCGTCCCGGCGGTTTTCCTTTGAAGTTTTGTCTTTCGCTTTCCTTTCTCCGGAGGCATGTCCGAGATAAGGCGAGCGAGTCCTTCCAGAATCCTTTTTTTTCTTTGTTCAAGTGTCTTCTCCGTCGTGTCGCTTTCACTGGCTAGCCCGCTACGATGTTAGCCGGGGTAGTGGTTGTGGCGTAGTTATAACGCCATTGAGCGAAGCAACCTGTAGAGAGAGGAGAAGAAAAAACTTTGAGGTTATAGAAATGTTTCGCTAGTCCAGCAGTACGCAGGGAAAGATTCTCTGTGCGCTTTGTGCAGGGAGCGAGCTCACCTCAGGCTGAGCGATGGAGCAGCAGAGAAGTCCTGCGAAGAGAGGTAGTTCATCAAACGGTTTATTCACTAAGCTCTCGGTCATGTGCTCATACAGTTTGCACTACTTCTCATACTTGCAATAATGTTTGTATTACATCACTGCCTATAATCATAATACTGTTTACATTCTCTGTTTACATTTATTAATACTGTTTACTTTTATTACTACTGCTTACATGTAACTACTACTGTTTACATTTACACTACTCTAATATCTACACCACTGCTGATACATATACAATGTGCTCTGAACGGTCTTATTTAGGGATGCCCAATGTGCCTTACTGCATATGCCACTTTTTGCCTCTATAACAACATCAACTACTACCTCATACATATACTGTGTACATTAACTCATACGCTGCTTTGCCACTTTGCAAATGTCAATGCTAGAAACCTTTAGTTTATTTTAGTTATACTTTTTATACTCTTTTTTTATACTAGTATGCAAAAACTCAGGACAGTATTATGTTCATTAAATGTTTAATGTTTTAGTTTTAGAGTTGGTGTAAATTTTCATACTCTTATTCCACTATGCAAAAAACTCAGGACAGTGTTAGTTTTACTATTTTATGCTTATGTCAATTATTATATGTTTCAGTGTTTCAATGTTTAGATGTTTACTGTTGCACCGAGGGACTGAGAGAAACGCAATTTCGGTCCTGTGTATGTCCTGTACAGTACATATTGCAGATCTGACAATAAAGTTGACTTTGACTTTGACTTTGACTTCAGGTTTTGCGAGGTGAAGGGCAAAAAGAGAAAGTTGGAGGGGCGTCAGTCGCTTAAGTACCTAAAAGGCGGTACCTCTGGCGCGGGGTGACGCCCCCTGCCGTAAAAGGTGTGAATGTATTCTTTCAGGTAATCGCGCGGGGGCACAATTTCCATAGCAAGTATGTTGCACCGAGAGACCAAACTGAAAGGGAACATGCATTAAATTCATTAAAGTTCCAGCATGTCTAGAAAAAAATGGCTGTTGTCTGCTACCTTATTTTAATTCCAGAGTTTTTTTTTTATTAAGTTCATATTAACCTGATGGATAGCGGTAAAGCTGTTTGGTCAAACCTACAAAAATGTCATGTGAAATTTACATCATGTAATATATTATGGAGCTTTAATATATTATAGAGCTCTGTACAGACTCATGTTTGGGTTGCCGTTATGCCGTATTGTTTTACATTTTTAGTGTATCTTTTAGCATACCGTTTGTCGTTTGTTTAGTGTATATCTTGAATCTTTATATACCGTTTCTTTTTACACTTTATATTTTTGCCATCTTTGGGTGTAACCTTGAGTACATAATTTTGTTCCACCTCGCGTACCATAGCTTATGTGATTTGAATGACAAACTTGAATTGAAGCTTCAACCACACCAAATTTAGCTTAACATCTGCTAAACTGATAACATTACAGCCCCTTTTTGATAGCTGTTGTAGCCATCTTAGACTCCAAATAGTCAAAGGCATTTGAGAGTTTAATTGCAATTGGGTGGTTAATGAGTTATTTTGCTAACAGACGGACACATCTAACAAAAATAAACCACGTGATCTGTTGATGCTCAGTGTTGGGAATGACTCTCATATAGCCATTTTTGCGTTTTTCTAAGATCCATCTTGAATTGGGTTTATTTTTTAAATTCAAACAGTTGTAAAGGTAGACCCAAAAGTTGCTTCCTGAAAATTTCATTGACATCCATTCAGTGGATAATAAGATATTTTATGTCACAGGCCCGGCTCATGACCCATCACAAGAATGAAGGGAAGACGAAGGTATGGGACAATTAAAATACCAGAAAGTTCATTCTCAATAGTCCAGGTATCAAATCCGCTCATTCTCAATCAGTTCATCTGTCCAGATGAACTGATTGAGAATGAGCGGACAATTAAAATAGTTTTATTGCACAAACGAACCCCAACCAAGGATAATGAATATAAATGTCCAAGTATGTTTGGTGTGTGCAGCGTAAGAGTGAGCGGATGTGCATCTGAATGAACGTGTCCAACCAAAACCAAACTGAAACAAAGGACCAAAAAAAACTTTCCTGGAGGAACGGGGAAAGGGAAAAAGTTAGTAGAGCTCTCTTGAATGACTGAGCCCAGATGGTTTCAGTTGCTCAAGGCCCACCTGCAGGAGGAGCCACCCCTGCAGTCAGAGGAGGGGCCATGAGGGTTCACATTACAGACAATCCAAAGTTCAGTCAGGTCATCTGGACGATTTCCTTTATGCATTTATTTATTTAAAAAAAAAGTGTTTCTGTTGACACCCACTATGGGAATGTGCTGCTTGTGGGACTGAGTTTGACTCAATGGACTGATGAAGTACTTTGGATGAAGGATGAAACATCTCAACAAAAGTAACCATCCAGATGACCTGACTGAACTTTGTTGGATTTTTATTTTTATCTGGATTATTGAGCATGAACTGTGATGTTTAGAACCACTTTGGCTATGGCTGCCTCAAAGGAGTCGACAGGGGAGAAGGCGGGCCCCAGGAACTCTTATCACCAAATTTGTTTGTCCATTATGCGTGTGCTGCTTGTGAGACTGCATTTGTTGTGGCTCCTCGGAGTTTGTTCATTAATTTCAATTAAAAAAAAACACAAAGACAATTTCAAAAACAATGAAAATAAAAACTACCTATATAATGAAAGGCAGTAGAAGAAGAATGAAATCTTATCATTTCTGCCCCTTCTTAACAAAATTAATTCAAACAATTCAATCAACAATCATCTATAAATTATACAACAAAATACATAACTTATCACAATTTTTCATTTATGGTTCATTAGATGTTAACTAACTTATACTGTATGTGTCTCATCAACAATATATTCTTAATATTTTTCTTACATATAAATAGTGACTTCTATTTTTTAACATCATTATCCAAACTATTCCATAAACATATTCCCTGTATTGAAGTAGACCTACCCCTTAAACTGGTTCTATACTTCGGTTTTACAAAAATATCTGTTCCCTTTAGATTATAACAACTATTCCTTTTCACAAAATATGCTTGAATGTTTGATGGTGTAGTATGTGATTCTGAGCTTTGTACATAAGAGAATATTTTAGTCCATCAAATCATAAAACTTAAGTAATTTCAGTGCTTTAAGTGGGCCGGAACTCACCGGAACCCAGTTCCGCCACTTCTAAAACTTAACCCTGAGAGTACCGGGACTTTTTTTAATAGTAAGGTGCGTTCCGGAACTTATTTTCATCTTCTCCACTTGAAAGACCCGTGGCAGATTAGAATGCATCATTTCCCCCGACTGGATTTCAAGAAAGAGTAATGCATCTTCACGACAATAAAACATCTTTGGTGGAGCGCGTCATTTGGCCAATCACAACCTCAGGATAGACAGGGGGAGGAGACGACAGCGAAATCTGTAAAAAAAATAAAAACAAACTCTGCAGCGCGACAGAGCGCGAGGGAAGCGGAAGTAACTCCTCCAACGTGTGGGTAAAGTTAATATTTTTATACATGCAGTGTAACCATTGTTTAGTAAAATGGCATGTTGTGTTACAAATAAAACTAAATAAAAATTAACAAAATAAAAGTCAGTTGTACCCCTAAAGCCACTGTGATAAAGTATCACATTAATTTAATTATCTTAGCCACAGGAGTGAGTTTAAAAACAGGATGATGTCTATGTGAACTAGTTGAATGAGGTGTCAAAATATCCTGATGCATGATCAATAATAATTTCAACAATTTTTTAATCTGTCCACAGGACCTGACTTTATTTTGTTAGATGTCTCTAAAATAGTTAGTCATGTTTACATGTAGGTAAACATAGATGTTTAACAACTTGTTAAAATACACCAGAATGCAGGAAATGGCATCTACTTTATTCAAAATTTCTGGCAAAACATCTTCACCAGCATATTTAAGAAATGAGTTTTTACTGTTAGTAAGTAAGTTTTATTTATATAGCACATTTCACAGACATGAGAGTCACATAGTGCTTTACAAAAGGAAAAATAAAATCATAAAATCACAGAAGTACTATACAAAAAGGTAAAACATAACAAACTCTAAAATCAATGTACAAAATTAACCAAAAGCCTGTCTGAAGAGATAAGTCTTAAGTTTTTAAATGCATCTGTTGACTCGGAGCAGCGCATTGTTAGCAAAATGTTCTGCTGTATTTGACTTGCTGCTGTTGTTGGTTGTTGATTTTTTGGTTGACACAATCTTTCCTATTTATGTTCTCATTAAATTAGGTTAGTAAATGACTTTTACCTGAAGCATGTTAAAAAATTACAAAATCTTTCGGGGGGGGGGGGTTGGCGCAACGTTTGTCACCTTTTTCATCCCTTCTGAGTTTGCAGGTATGCATATTATTATGACATTAGGGAGGGTACCGGCACTTATTTTTTTCCACTTAAAGCACTGAGTAATTTCAATTGATAAAATAAAATACTTGAAGGATGACAGTAATGCTTTATTGTGATAAGTCTTACAGCTCTTTTCTGTAAAATAAAAATGGGCTTTGTTATGGTTTTACAAGCTGTACCCCAAACACTCACACAATAAATTAAATGCGGCACTATAATTGTTTTATACAGCAAACACAAAGCTTTATCATTCAGTTTACTTACTTTATACAGTACTGCCAGGGACTTGGATATATTAGTTTTTACAAAATTAATATGATGTTTCCAAGACAGTTTATCATCGTGAGTGATTATGTCCTTCAGATGAAGGATGAAACATCTCAAACAAAACCTGCCCAGATGACTGAACTTTGTTGGATTTTTTTACCTGGATTATTGAGCATCAACTTTGAAGATTACAGAAAATCAAACACACATTCACACATAAGAGCCAATAAGACATTTATCACCACCTTTTCGTGGTTGTTAATAATACATTGTATACATAGACTCTGAGTTGCCTCAGAAGACTAAAAGATCAAATGAAACGAACTGAAGCTTCACGCTCAAATGATAAAAAATCCTAAGAAGAATACTCTGATGCATGCTCAATAATCCAGGTAGAAAAATCTAAAAAAGCTAAGTCTGGTCCTCTGGACATTCAAAAAATAAAACAAAACAAAGCAAAAAAAAATGTAGAAACGTTTCGTCTTTCGTCCGAAAGACTTCCTCAGTCTGAGTTGCTGTGTTCAGCTCAGTCTTATAAATAGCACCCTCCCACAGTGTTGCACAACCAGTTTTCGGACGAAAGACGAAACGTTTCTACATTTTTTTTTGCTTTGTTTTGTTTTATTTTTTGAATGTCCAGAGGACCAGACTTAGCTTTTTTAGAATCCTAAGAAGAGTTTTAACGCAATCATCGCACTACTTGGTGCAACTATTTGAACAATGTATTGAAGTCAGAGGGAGTAAAAATCGGTTGACAGAGGTTTGAAGATGAACAAAAACAGCTGAGATAAACAGATGCTTGCAGAAAGAAGCACTGAGAAATTTAAAGTGGCGTGTGTAAAATTGTTGCTGCCACAGCCACGGAGTTCCTACTGCAGGTTGCTTCAGCAGTCACTTAAAAACTTTGGCACTCTGAGAGGAGCTGTTCTTTTTGGAAATTAGTTCAAATGACTTTTCCCTCCATCTCACCATTCCTATTTGGTGCCGCTGGCAGCTCTCCAGGCATCACTGCCTCCCCTCCGTCCTCCGAGCCTTTTGCTCCTGCAGGTCAAACCACTGACTTTCACCAACACTTACACGTGTCTCCAGCAGCTAAAATGCAATCCAATTTCAATTCAGTTCATTTGTATAGCTCTAAGTCACAACAGAAGTCATCTGAGGGCACTGAATAGAAACATTCATGTATTTAAAAAAAAATTAACATTAATCTGAAGAGCAGACTGCTTTGAACGTAACTTCATCACAGAACTCATCTTGAGCAAGCATGAAGACAACAGTGGAAAGGAAAAACACTCATGAGGAATAAACTTTTTGGCATGCAGAACCAGGCTCGGGACAAGCGGCCATCTGCTGGGTTTGGTAAGGCAGGTCAAGAATTGCATGTTAAGATTGAAATATTGTCAAATAAACTATTCAATTTTGGCAAATCATTTAAGGATATAAGGTCAATTTGTCCTCTAGTAGTCTATGCTAAAGGCAGCAAAACAAGCCAACCTTAACTATCCACCTTATTCCTAGCCCCCATGATGCCTTGCGCAAATTATGGGAACGACTTCCGCCAGAAGTGAGAGCAGCAGTTAAAGCGCAGTCTACTGGCTGTATTTTTCACGTTTGTTTTGTTGTTTTGTTTATTTCTAATTAATTGCAATGGTTACTTCGTGTTGGGTTAGTGGGTGTTCCTGTCGGGTAGACGTTTGTGCAAAGCGCAGTTTTCACTTAATCCCAAAAATAAGTAAACGTGAAGGATTTATCTCCATCGGACGAGCTGACTGCTGCCCCTCCTCTGTCCGAGTCTGGCTCGGATCTTCTCTCGAAGATGTCGTGTTCAGATCACGTTTTCTCCGATAAACAAAATATTCTACATAAATCATTTTGTGAAACAATTTCAGAACAATGTTAGAGCATAATTTTCTCTGTGTTGGAGCTGTTTTTTTTTCTCATGATTTAGCACAGTGTACTACTATGGTTAGCTTAGCATGTAGCGTTGACGCGCACTAGGGGGTGGCAGAGGGAGGGGTCTCTAGCTCGTTTTCCGGGTTCAGTTGTTGTGTTAACTGCACCTCCGACGGTCTTTGATGAGATTAAAACGTTTTTTTTTAATGTTTGGGGTGATCTACACTGGAGAGAACAGCAGCCTGTCAGCAGCAACTGTAAAAATGTCACGTTTCTTACCGGAGTTTGGTTCCAATTCATGGAGGCTCGATCCGGTAAGTTTAAAAAGTCCAAAAAAAGTCCCGTTGTGGTTGTGTAATCAGATAGCAGAGGCTCTCCCGACTGTTTGCTGGACGCGTCGAGCCACCAGAGATCGAATTTTCTGGCGTTGGCAGTTCGACGCCTAGGTTGATTTGGACGCGCGCGTGCGTGGAAAAGGAACTGCAGGCTGCCGCCGCGCCGCTTCGATCACTCGAATCGCGCCGTTTCCCGTTTCGCCGTGACTCCACGCGTCTCCTCATAGACTTTGAATGTAAACCGGCCGCTTCAGCCGCCCGACACCGGGGCAGTGGGTACCAGGCGTCACTCTGAGATGCAGGAGCAGAAGAACAGCAGGTAATGACACAAGCACCTGGCACAATAATTCAAAAATATTAAAGTAAATCTAAGATAAAATTACTGAAATCAATATAAAATTGAACATTACAGTATATCTTTGTGAATGAGTAAAAAATGTAGGAGCAACTGTATTTATTCTTTCTACTTTGAGTAGCAAACTTGGTCTTATTTTAGACTTTGTGATGCAAACATGACAGTTTTATTCTTTTTTTAAGGTACAGACGAGTGAAGGGCCAAGTTCCATCGTCTTGGATTCCGGAGGGGTTTGCTGCTTGCTCCAGTCGTCCAGTGGTCGTCCAGTGGTCGTCCAGTGGTCGTCCAGTGGTCGTCCAGTGGTCGTCCAGTGGTCGTCCAGTGGTCGTCCAGTGGTCGTCCAGTGGTCCCACATGATGAGGAATCTGTTCCAGTTTGTTTAAAATCAGAAACTGCCCATCATTCCTTGTTGAAGAGTGTATTTGACCTGGTATTTATTCTGGTATTTATTCTGCAGCCAATCATTTTCATTCAAATATATCAAATCACCCACAGTTCTCATATTGTATTCAGTTTCAACTGTTTTTAGTTTATAATTATAGCTTTTATTCTGAACTTTATCAGTCTCTTCCTGGAGGAGGAACCATACAGCAACATGCATGTTTTTAAGTTTTGTACTTGTCAATAAAAAACTAAACTGGTAAGTTGCCAAAAAACTATCACTACATCTATGTTTTTTTATTTGCAGTAGAACTTCTCATTAGACATTAAACAACGTATCTTATTGAAATAAAGAAGGTGAAACTTAGTGCAACTGTTTTATTCAAACTAAAGGAAAGCACACGTTCATTTAGCAATGCCTGTTTCACAGCAACACCAAATGTACTTCAAACGCAGATTTATTTATAGAAATTACATTTTCACTCATTTGTTGCTGTGGTACATAACTGCACACAAACTTCTGGACCAACTGGAGCGTCATCCATCCCTGGACCAACTGGAGCTTCATCCATCCCTGGACCAACTGGAGCTTCATCCATCCCTGGAACTCACCTTATGCAGAAATATAACAGAAAGGAGGAAAGTAAAAGTACAGTATACAAACATTAGGGTTCATTTATGAACACACACAACACACCTAGATTATATATATATATATAACTAAACACACACACACCTAGATTATATATATATATATA
>JBBPBX010002457.1:16061-41534 GCA_038048925.1 Garcialebias charrua
GGCGGACCACTAGGGGACTCTACTCACACCCAGTGGACCGAATGTGTTACCGGATGTTGTATTGTGAAAGGGTTGGTATATAAGGCGGTTTTTGGGTGTTTACCGCCAGAATAGTAGGAGTTGATTAAAGTGAAGTTCTGCATCCCGTCTTCTGTGTCGTCTCTTCACCACCTCCTACACTGGTGACCCACGTGAATTGAATATGTCGACATCTGACGCTCCAGCCAGCTCTCTTCAGATGTCCGCGGCTGTGGAACCTCCACAGGCGGCCCCGCTCGCTTTTTCGGTGGCCGTTAAAATCCCGGACTTCTGGCTGCACGCCCCTCCGTCGTGGTTCGCCCACATCGAATCACAGTTTGCTCTTCGCGGGATTTCTGCAGACGACACCAAATACCACTATGTGGTCGCCTCGCTGGATCCGCTGTCCACCCAGCGGGCAATGAGCCTGCTCCAGGCCCCTCCTGCACAAGGAAAGTACGACGCCATCAAGCAGCTGCTCCTCCGGCGTTACTCACTCTCAGACGCAGAGCGCGCTGAGAAACTTTTTTCCCTCTCCGGTTTGGGCGGTGGCACAGCTCTTGAGCTCATGGAGAGCATGTTGTCCTTGATGGGATCAGAAGACTGTGGGTTTCTCTTCCTCCACCTCTTCCTCCGCCAGCTCCCGGCTTCGGTGCGCACGGTCCTGGCCAACTCCCCGTTTCTGCAGCAGAGAGATTACCGCTCGCTGGCCGAAGAAGCCGACCGCATCCTTCTGGCTGCGAGGACCTTCGCGGTCCAGGCGGCGGTCCCCGGATCTCCAGCAGCACCTCAGCTTCAAGCAACGCCCTCAGCGCCGGATGAGCCATCGGTGGTAGCAGGGGTCGCTACCCGCAGGCGGACAGGAGCCGCCCTTTGTTCCTACCACCAGCGCTTTGGCGCCAAAGCACGACGGTGCGTCCCGCAGTGCAGCTTCAAGCCGCAGGGAAAACGAGACGCCAGCGCACGCTAGCAGCCGCGGCCGTTGGCGACAGGGAAAGGCTGCTTTTCATCGAAGACTCGAGGTCGGGGAGGCGGTTCCTGGTGGACTCTGGTTCGCAGAAGAGCCTCGTTCCCCCGACTGGCTCCGACAGGTTGGCAGAAGGCTGCGGGCCGATGCTAACCGCGGCTAATGGCTCTCCCATCAAGACGTTTGGTGAAAGGTTGGTGACTGTTTGTTTCCATGAACGGGACTTCCAGTGGAACTTTGTTGTAGCTGCGAGCTCAGTTCCTATTTTAGGGGCTGATTTTCTTTGTGCTCACGGGCTCCTTGTTGACGTTGCTAACAGACGTTTGATCGACGCTGTGTCCTTTTCGTCACTGCCTTGTGCGACGCGAGGAGCTGGGCCTTTAATGCATGCTAACTTTTTAGCTTCGGGTAACGTGTTTCAGCGTTTATTGTCTGAGTTCCCCTCACTGACTGTTCCTAATTTTGCAAACACAAACACTAAACATGGGATCGAACATTATATCCCCACAACGGGCCCCCCGGTTTTCGCACGTGCACGCCGCCTCAATGCTACTAAACTAGCAACACAGGAAGAGTTTGCTAACATGGAGCGTTTAGGCATCGTGCAACGCTCAAACAGTCCGTGGGCCTCCCCCCTGCACATGGTGCCCAAGGCAGACGGCAAATGGCGACCATGTGGGGATTTCCGCCGCCTTAATAACATCACAGAGAACGATCGTTATCCCATCCCCCACATCCAGGATTTTTCAGTGCACCTGGCTGGGACCTCCATTTTTTCTAAAGTAGATTTAGTACGGGGGTACCACCAGGTTCCTGTGCATGTGGAGGATGTCCCTAAGACCGCTGTTATCACGCCTTTCGGCCTGTTTGAGTTTTTGCGCATGCCTTTTGGTCTTAAAGGTGCAGCACAAACGTTCCAGCGGTTGATGGATTCAGTCCTAAGAGGACTGTCCTTCGTATTTGTGTACCTGGATGACATCCTGGTGGCTAGCAGCTCGGCTGGACAGCACATGTCCCACCTCTGTGAGGTTTTTCAGCGCCTGACAGCACATGGCCTGATTGTAAATGCAACGAAATGCCAGTTTGGGTTGCCAGTCATTGACTTTTTGCTTCCAGTGTGTAACTTTTATTAATTTTGGTATTTTAATATGTAACATTTTTTATTTCCATTGCCTTTTTATTTCCACTTGTTCAAAAAAGCTTTCAGTGTGTAACTTTTATTACTTGTGTTATTTTAGTGTTATTTTAGTATGTAGCATTTTTTATTTCCATTGCCTTCTTTTATTGCTGTTGTTTCTTATTCTATTTTCATTGATTTATTGTTCCAGTTTATTCATCTTTTTATCCTGTTAAGCACCTTGGTCAATGCAAGGCATTGTAGGAAGGTGCTATACAAATAAAGTTTATTATTATTATTATTATTATAGGGTATAAGGGACTTCCCTGGTACTTGATATACTTGATTTGGTACTAGGTACATACTTATCAGTTATGCTCCTGAAATGTACTGAGTACATTCTGGCTATGCACCAGGTACTGACGGTGTGCATAGCAGGTACTTGTTGGTACTTACTTAATACTTGCTAGTAAATATTGGGTGCTTACTTAATTTTTGTCTTGTACTTGCCTGGTGTTAAGCTGGTATTTACAAAATACCAGCTACTTCATACTTGTCTGGTGCTTTCTTGGTAATTCCAGGTACTTGCCTTCTAATTCTTCAGTAAATAGCAGGTTGTATTGTGTATTTCTACCAAACGTGCATTTAAAGTCATCGTATGTTAATCACCACAAGGTGTGTGCTTGTGTTTACTTTATTTTGCTTTTTGCCCAATGAATGCTGGAGATAACTCAAAACTCGGGGCAGGAAGAACAAATGGATAAATTAGGGATGAGAAAAGTCAAAACATTCATCTAAACCTATTTTCTCTGCAGGTTTCCAGACTTCCTCTGACTTGTTTTTACATAAACATCCAAAACTGGAGATCAGCTGTTGTTTTCTGACTCAACTTCATGACAACACGAGAGCAGTTTCTCACACTGTTACTAGTGAACATGATCAGTGTCAAGGACCACGATTTAACCGTGCCATAATATCCTGCATGTTCTAACAGAAGAGAACTGTCAAGGGGGAAAAGTGACAACAGCCTTTTTTTGGCTTAACTGCTGGTAAACAGCAGAAGGGACAGAAAAGAGAGACACGCTCTGCCAGGCAAGACAAAATTGAATCTTGCCTCGCTCTGTGCCTCTCAAATGATGCATTTCCTGCACTTCTGCCTTAACCTGTTTATTCTCTGTGCCTGTTTGCTTTTCAATTATTACATACAGAGACCACAACCTCCAGGTGGGCAAGTCAACTGCAGCCATTAGGACCCATTCAGGTGTTGAGCATTTTTATGAATATTTTCTGAAAACTGTAATTTTAAAATTTTCTAACCAGCTTCATTTAATCATTATAATGACTAATTTTAATACAGAAAATATGTCTACACGTACATAGTAAACATATGTATTGATTTTATAGTGTCTTGTTTCCCTAAAGTTTAGTTTAAAGTTTATTCTTGTGTGGCCTCAGTGGTTAGAGCAGTCTTCCTCCAATGCAAGAGTTGAGTGTTTGAATCCACCAGCAGTCACATGCGGAAATGTCACTGGGCAAGACACTGAACCCCTCGTTGCCTCCGATGTGTGTCCCATCAGTGTATGAATGTGATAAAGCTCTGATTAATGTCTTTAGAATGATTTGTTCAATTAGCTTTGTACAGATCTAGTAGGGTGCTTTATGAATGGGTAAATGAGGCACAGATTATGTTGTAAAGTGCTTTGAGTATCTCAATAAGATAGAAAGGTGCTATATACAGTAAGTACAGTCCATTTGAAATTATTTTTTGCGGAGTTATTAAAAATTGATCCCATTTGCCTGTGACTGTGAAGTTGAGAAGCAAAAAGTCGTGAGACTTTTGCAAGACGCCCTCATGAATGCCATTCGTCAACTATTCACACTCCAGTGTGAAACCCCCTGCGGCTTCGCTAAAAAAAACTATTACAGGCCAGTTTTTTATTTTTTTATTTTTTTACACATGTCAACATAAAGTTAAGATAATTTGTCTTTAAGGAAAATGAAAGTTGCTTATGAATCCCAGCCCGGGGCCTTTCTGTGTAGAGTATCATCTCCATGCATGTGTGGGTTTGCTCTGGGTATAGTAGTCCATCGATACTCCGCGGTTTGACTTTTGTGGGTTTTCAATGTAACATTGTATATGCCACACGGCTGGCAATGGGGAAAGAGACTCCAGCCCCCTCCTTTGTCTTTCTGTGGCTCTGTCACAGCAGAGCAGAGATGCACAACAGGCAGGCACGTAAATTGTTGCCTTTCTGCTCTCCTGTGACAGTCTCAGAAAGAAAAAGGCGGGAGTTGGGGATAGGGTCCATCTTTCCCCATCGCTACTATTCAGTCTGTGGGAGCTGGTACCTGAGTGAGCAACATTAATTGTTCATTTTAAAATAATCAAGCATGACCTAAACAGCTCCTCAGCAATCACTGAGCGGGCCAGGCCACTACCGGGGAAATGTCCCGGTGCTCCCGATGGCCAGTCCACCCCCGCATTGGCTCAGTAATCATGGCATCAGTCTCTTTCACTGTGCTCTTTTAGAGAGTTTAAAACATTAAGAACATTGCAAGAGTGTGGGAAGGGTTTATAAAGTCTTAAAATATATTTACATGGCTGATTTTCACCTATCACGGGGTGTCTGGAACGTACCTTTGGGATAAGTGAGGGACTACTGTCCTCCAGTTTCCTCCCACAGACCAGAAACATGCATGTTAGGCTAATTGGTAACTCTAATTCTCCCAAGGTATGAGTGAGCGTAAATGGTTGTTTGTCTCTGTTTGAGAGGCAGGGGACACCCTGGACAGGTCTCCAGTCCATCACAGGATCACATTATCTGCTGGATATGGGCCCCAGTGACCCAACAAAGAAGCAGGTAAAGGTAATAGATGGATAGATGAATGGATGAAAAAGATGCTCATACACTTCTCAGAAACAACTACTGGTTCAATGATCAATTTAGTCTTTGGAAAAACACACAAAGAAATCGTGTTTTTGGACATCTAGTATTTGTATGGTGTGTTGTCTCCTGGCTTTGATCAGATTAACATTTGTTCATGTGATATATGAGAAGAGATGTTTCATTATTGGGAGTGATTGTATGTGGAATAAACCTTATCATCTCAATGCAGCTGTTGCTCATCTCCTAAATAACCTGCCATCTCCTGATAAAAAAAGTAAACGCATTTGGTACTGACACAATATTCTGTGAGAGGACTCCGGTCCAACTTGTGTGACTAAAGTCCTATTGCTGCGCGGCAAGGCCGGCGATCTGTTCCAGTCACAGTGATGATTGAGGAATCATTGTCCACCTGAGTATTCAGGCCCGCTTGATGCCGTCACTCACTGCCTGTCGCTGTCGATTACGCTCAGGTGTGGAGAAGTGTGGAAATCCAGACGTCCCATGTGGCGCTGCTGTGCCTCTGCTTGTCCTTTCCCAAAGTCAAGCAAGAAGCTGTCCCCTCCGATGAGATGGGAGATAACTCATCACTCCTATATTATATGAAAAATATCATCCTTGTGCTCTAAACTCTGAATCTAAAGAGATTTATGAGGTGTGCTTTGAAAGTTCACATCTAAAACTTGGTTTGTTTTTGTTATCTCTGCCGTTAGCAGGTTGGAAGACTGAAAATATTCAGCAAAAAACAGCAGTTTGTGCTTTATGTTTGTAAATCTTTCAACACTGGGCAGCACTTAAATCGTGACAATTTTATATCATAAGGGGTAAAAGGTGGGCGATAATGTTTTTGCCTGTCCCTCCTGTCATAAACCAGCAGATGAGTTGTAATGAAAAGATCCTTGGATGAACATTTTACAGCCAATGGACTTTTGAAGTAAACTCGATTCAGGATGGCTGCCACTAAAACATACACATCACTAACGACAATAAAAAAGGCAATACCATGAACAATTTGACAAATATTGATCTAAAAACAAGTGTGGTAGTAACTAACAAATCCCCAACTGTGGATTTAAAGATTCATGAAATATTTACTTGGAATGTTAAGAATTAAATCTTAGCATCAACCCAGTTTGTTTGATAACAAAATGTATTAACGAAATGATTTAACAATCAAGATTAAAAGTTAAAGCTGTAAATATTTCCTGAAATTTAATTACGTGATTTGTTGAGTCAGTCCAATTTAAAATGGTCTGCACAGATATTTATTCTTGTGGTTGTTGTTGTTGTGGTTGTTTTGGTTGTTGTTGTTGTCCACACTGATAAAGTACTGTGGTGCTAACAGGACCATGTTGCGAAGATAACCTACTGTCAACAAAACCTGAAAGTTATGCACCAAAACTCATGTTCCCTGAAGGAAGGGAACGAGGTGCAACATACTTGCTATGGGAATTGCGCCCCCGCACGATTACCTGAAGGAAT
Source organism: Garcialebias charrua (assembly GCA_038048925.1). Lineage (NCBI taxonomy): Eukaryota > Metazoa > Chordata > Actinopteri > Cyprinodontiformes > Rivulidae > Garcialebias > Garcialebias charrua. The sequence continues at coordinate 22,531 of JBBPBX010002457.1, forward strand.
ATACTCACGCCTTTACGGCTAGGGCGTCACCGCCGCGCCAGAGGCCCCGCCCTCTGGGTACTTAAGCGGAAGACGCCCCTCCATCTTTCTCCAAGATTGCACTTCACCGAGCTTTCAGCATTGAAAAGGGCCAGATATGTTGCACCTCGTTCCCTTCCTTCAGGGAACATGAGTTATGGTGCATAACTTTCAGTTCCCTTTCAGTCTGGTCTCTCGGTGCAACATACTTGCTATGGGAACGTAATCCATTCACACCCTTGAAATGCTCAGCAAAGTGCATGTGAGAACATCCATCCTAAAAAGACAGGCATCTCCCAGTTGCTTTCTACAGGGAATGTAGAAAGTCCATGCTAAGAGGAAAAAATGCAGAATGCAAAGAACATCAACGTGATGTTTCCACTGGGCATATATATACAACACCAACTAGAGACAGCCTAAGCGTGCTCCATCAGTGTGAATACTTATCCTCTCCTTTTCCCACTGGAGCATCCTGAGAAACAGGAGGAAAAAAGGACCCACCATGTCACAAGAAATTGGGTGACAAATGTGGAGGTAGAAAACCCAGGCCAAGCACAGGGTAACCTCTTAGGTCCTCACTTAGATCAGTCAGGGAGAGGGGAAACCCTTCCAATAGACATCTCCTAGGCAAAACATAAACACCAAGGGGTAACCTTGTGAATGTTGTTGTTATTTGTTTTGGGACAAAGCAACAAAGCCTTAGGCTCTCAGCCAGTTCCCTTCAGAGGCCAGGCTGAAAGTTGCCATAACTCTGGACGTGGGTGTAGAAGCTGTCCATGTGCCTGAGTCAGTAGGTCCTTGTGAGAAGGCAATTGCTATGGTATCCCTGATAACATTGAGATCAACTCTGGGAACCACGTTTTCTGTGGCCATTTGGGGGCTATGAGAATCAAGGAGAGGGCTCCCTAGCATACCCGTTCCAATGTCGTCCCGATCAGAGGGACAGGTAGAAAGGCATAGTAGAGCACCCCTGCAGGCCAATCATGTGCCAGAGCATGCATACCCAATGGAGCGTCTGCTTCCCTCAAGGAGAAGTAGAGGTCACAGTGTGAGCTAGCCTTGCAAGCGAACAGGTCCACAGAGGCTCTCCCAAATCTTGACCAGACCTGTTCCACAATCCGTGGGTTCAGGATCCATTCTGACGCCAAAAGAGGTCCTCTAGAGAGGGCGTCTGCTCCATAATTTAGTTCACCAGGGACATGAGTCGCCCTAAGTGACAAGATTCTTGGAGCACACCATGTGAGCATCCTCTGCGCCAGTCCGAAGAGGGCCCGGGACCATGTCCCTCCCTCTCTGTTGATGAAGGACACTGTGGTCCTGTTATCAGATTTCACCAGGATATGTTGTCCAGCAATCAGACCTTTGTTGAAGAAGTATTTTAATGACAGGAATACGGCCAGCAACTCCAGGAAGTTGATATGTAATCTCGCTTCCTGCTCATTCCAAAGGCCGTGGGAATTCTGATTTCTACAGATCGCCCCCCATCCTGTTTTTGAGGCATCTGTCGTGATGACCACACGAGATGACACCCTTCCCAGTGAGACCCCTTCCGTGAAAACGGACAGATGTCTCCAGGGTTCCAGGGCCTCCAGGCACTCTGAATCTATCCTAAACTTTCTTGCTTGGTTAGGCAGGTAGGGTTGTATTCGTTGGTTCAGCCATACCTGTATGGGCCGCATTTTCAGTAATGCGTGTGGTACACAGGGAATGGCTGCTGCCAAGAGGCCTAAAAGGCGTTGGCAGGTTTTCACATGGACCCGTTGGACCAGTTTAAATCTTTCCAGGCAACGGTGAATGGAGGAAACTTGTTCCTTCAAGAGTCATGCTCTGTACTGGACAGTGTCGATCTGTACTCCTAAAAATACAGTAACCCGTGATGGAGTCAATCGCTTTTTTGTAGGTTTATGACAAAACCGAGAGACTCCAGGTGAGAGATCACCCTGTAAGAGTGTGACTGAGCCTGCTTTCTGCTTTCAGCCAGAATCAGCAGGTCATCCAAGTAATTCATGACCCTGAGTCCTTGATTCCTAAGAGGGGTCAGGGCTGCATCCAAACATTTAGTAAATGTACGCGGAGCAGTCTTTAAACCGAAGGGTAAAGCTTTGATAGCTTTCATAAGTATTTCCCTCAAAGGCAAAGCGGAGGAAATTTCTGTGTTTCCTTCACACGCCTATATGAAAATAGGCATCTTTTAAATCCATTGTACACGCGTAGTCTCCTGGTCTCACAGACTGGAGAACTTGCCGCAGTGTAAGCATCTTGAACTTAAATGTTTTAATCCTCTTGTTGAGAGTCCTGAGATCCAGAATCAGTCTTAGGGAATGATCCTTTTTGGGCACCAGGAAGTACTTGCTGTAGTGACCAGAGTGTAGTTTGCATCTCGAGACCAAACTAATCACTCCCTTTTGCAGCATCGTCGAAACTTCCTCCCTCAGCACGTGTGCACATGTAGGGTTGATCTTAGATTGCAGTACCCCTGTGAAGCGGGACGGTCTTTTTGAGAACTGCAACTTGAGTCCATGACATATCGTTGTCATGACCCAATCATCATTTTATAGACACGCCTTCCAGGCCTGCGCATGCGCGCTAAGCCTGGAAGGCATGTTGAATTGCTGCTCTTCATGTTTTAGCGCCGAAGGAGTGACCTTTGACCCCTCCTGCGCTCTTTCGAGCAGGCTGGTCGGCCCGACAGAAGATATCGCGAGATCAAGTCAAAGTCAAAGTCAAAGTCAACTTTATTGTCAGATCTGCAATATGTACTGTACAGGACATACACAGGACCGAAATTGCGTTTCTCTCAGTCCCTCGGTGCAACAGTAAACATCTAAACATTGAAACACTGAAACATATAATAATAGACATAAGCATAAAATAGTAAAACTAACACTGTCCTGAGTTTTTTGCATAGTGGTATAAGAGTATGAAAATTTACACCAACTCTAAAACTAAAACATTAAACATTTAATGAACATAATACTGTCCTGAGTTTTTGCATACTAGTATAAAAAAAGAGTATAAAAAGTATAACTAAAATAAACTAAGGGTTTCTAGCATCTGACCGTCTCTGGCAGAGCTTACTTATCTCGCTGCGGTTCATAGTTTGACCACATGGTTTGTTTATAAAAATGGGACTCAAGTCAAGAACCAGGGCAGTCTGTGCTTTGGTACTTTTATTTTTGTACATGTCTGAAACTGTGTTTGTTTTGTGTACACATGTAATAGGCGAGTCATGTTTGGTGCATGCACACATGCCACTATTTCCTCATAGTTTTTTACAAGGGAAGACTGGGATCAAGAAGTTAGGTTCCCGTACCACGTGGGTGGGCAAACCTGTAAAATTATCAGTTCGTCCTGTTTCATTAGGTCTGAGTCTGCTTTCCACATGGGGTCACTGAAGAGGTCCTCGGTCTGTACTGAAAAGTTTCACCGTCACCAGAGGGTCTCTTCCGTGGGAGGCCACGCGTCTCTCCCTTTGGGGGTGCAAAGCTTTTCCTCGGCAACCCCTCGCGGAGGGCTTCCGCCTGCTTGCGTCTTTGTTCCAGCCTGGCCTGGATGCGTTCCAGGGCTCCCCCGAAGAGTCCCGTCGACTCGATCGGGTGCTAGAGGAAAGTGAACCTCTGGTTTTCCAGGAGGTCCGACAATGTTAGCCAAAGGTGGCGCTGGGCGACAACTATTTCTACCATTGCTTTGCCTTAGGAAATGGCTATTGTCCCCATCATGCGGAGCACGAGGTCAGAGGCACGGCGGGCCTCCTCCATGGCCTCTGTTGCGGCCTGCTCGTCTTTTGTTACCTGGATATCTTGCAGTTTTTCTGCCAGGTACGACTGCACCATGGACGATGCATTCATTGCGCGAGCTACGAGGCCCTGAGCCTTGTAGCACTTCTCGAGTTGTTTCTCCGAAGCGCGGTAGGCCCTGCTGGGTAGCGCTGGTTTCGTCCCGGTGTCTGTGGGGACCAAGTGAGCTGCCAGGGTCTCCTCTGTCAGGGATGCTCTGGCGAGGCCCGCTGTCTCCATTCCCGCAACATCAAGGAGTCATGATAATGGCAGCATGATGGAAGCTCCGGGTTCCGCCCAGGAGCGTTTGAGCTCCATGAGGAAGTCCGGAAAAATGGGCATTTTATGCAACGTTGTCGGCTACTTCGCGTAGAAGTAGCTTCCCGCTAGCCTCGTAGCCTGTTGGCGAGGCGTGAGGTCTGGCCACGTGACCTGCAGGGCATCCGCCGCCCATGACACAGGTCGAACAGAGCAGGTACCGACAAGTCCGGTTCTGGAAGGATTTGCGCCAGGTTCTGGGAGGAATTCACAGTTTCTCCTTTGTGACCATATTCGGTGTCTTGGTCGGACACTTCGGGCGTTGAGTCCTCGACGGCAACTGAGGAGTCCGACATGTTGTCCTCTCCGACTCGACCGTTGCATTCCAGGTCCACGTTTTCGAGCTCCGGTTCAGGAGCGAGCACTTTGTGTGCACAGTGCGACCTTCAGCGCCGCGTTCCTAGCCATGGATTTGGCCAACGCGTCAGCACGTCATTTCCTCACTACTGCCGACATTCGACGGCAGTGGCAGCAGGAGTCTGGGAATTCCAGCGCTTTCCTTGCGTGCAGAATCCCTAGGCAGACAGGACAGGCCTCGTAGGTGTCCATCGCCGAGAGGGAGTAGCCGCAGCTGCTGGGTCATGGGCGCATGCGAGGACTCGTCGTCCTGGTTTTCTTCCTCCTTGTCCTCCGTTTTCCCTTCTCGGGAGCCATGTCCGGCGAGAAACGTTGAAGTTGTTCCTTGTTTTCTTTTGTTCGAAGCCGTCTTCTCCTTCGTCTTGCTTTCACTGGTTAGCCTGATAATGATTAGTAGGAGGTTGTGACGCAGTTAGCGCCGTCAAGCAAGGCAGCTGCGGAAAAGAAGAAAACTTTGAGGTAAGTAGAAAAACGTTGGACTAGCTTTCGCCAGCCCAGCAATACGCAGGAAAATTTCTCTGTACGCTCAGTGTAGGGAGCAAGCTCACCTCAGTCGAGCGATGTGACAACAGAGAAGTCCCACGAAGTTTAGGTGTTAAGCAAGGTGAAGGGCAAAAAAGAGAATGATGGAGGGGCGTCAGCCGCTTAAGTACCCAGAGGGCGGGGCCTCTGGCGCGGCGGTGACGCCCTAGCCGTAAAGGCATGAGTATATTCCTTCAGGTAATTGTGCGGGGGCGCAATTCCCATAGCAAGTATGTTGCACCGAGAGACCAGACTGAAAGGGAACATTCTGCTTCTGCTGTAGATGTGTTTTTTTTTTTTTTTTCACTTTTGGTGCCTTGTTTTTGTATTTTTGTTGCATGCTTTGGTATTTCTTGTTGTTTGTTGGTGGTGGCGGTTGGCTGGTGGTTGTTGTTGGATGGTTTGTTGTTGTGGTTGGTTGTTGTTGGTTGTTTTGCACATCAAAACTGTTCTTCTCACCCTGCGCATTTCATTGCATTGTTGACCTTGTGTTGATCTGCATGGGACAATAAACCTGAACCTAGCTAAGTGAATTTTTTTAAACAAATTTGAAGCTAAAACTAAACACTATTTTGAAGGATGGACCAAAATAGCAACAAATGTGTCATTTTTTAACATGAATTGATCTTACTTATCTAAAATTCTGTCATGAAAGGTGGCAGGTTAACATACATTGTGTCTTAAAGGTGGTGTGACATGATGTTGGAACATAGACCTCTTTAGAAAGAGGAGCTACTCAGCTTTGATTGTTTGTACACAGATGCTTCAAATAATTAATATATAAAAGTATTTTTAAATAAAATAGTTTTAATGACGTAACTCTGCAGTGCGTCGCAGTCAAACGCCAATGCATTTTTATGACGCAATGGCTAGAACGCATCTTGTAAATAACAATGGCAGAGAATATATAAACCGAGGAAATAAGCAATTTAAGTGAAGATTTGAGCGATTCGTCTTCAGTTTGGGAAGCCGAAGTTAGTTCGAGTGATGAACAAGAAACAGCTGGTTCTACTTTAGGTATGCAGCCGTATTTATTTGACTCTTACCATTCAGGGTGCGAGGGGGAGTCCGACATTTCAGATGAGCAAGGTTCCGAGGGTGAAGGGCTGGAACCCGATCGTAGTCGTCTACAGAGTTGGCGATGTTAGAACACCCAAATGGTAAATGGTAAATGGAGCTTATTTATATAGCGCTTTCCAGCCCCCTGTGAGGAGCCCCAAAGCGCTTTACAATACCAGCCATCCGCCCATTCATTCAGACATTCATACACCGCATACATACATCATACAAATGCGACACAACGTACCGGCATTTTTCAAGTTATACAAAAGAAAATAGGCGATCTTGAAGACAATTACACTGCGTGCTAATAGCAGCCTGCAGACTGAACTCCTTGTCACTACGTCACTACGTCACGACGTTGCATGCGTAAGTACCCGGATGTCCCGTGACGAAGCACGGCGCTAATTTCAAAATCACTTTTGAAACAAAATTTCATTGATTTATAATGTTGCTTGTAAGAACTAACATAGTTGAATGATACAACATATTTATGTTGTGCCACTTCATGCATAGTTCCAAAATCATGTCACACCACCTTTAGAATGCTATGCCTCTATTTTATTTTTGCAACCCTTGGATAGATTTAGTCTTGACTCATAATAGGTTAAATACATGCAGAATTGCTGCATTAAAGAAGTTTTGCAGAAGCAGACAAACATGCCCACAGGGCAGAAATAACTAATAAAGATAGCTTTTGAAAGGGTTTTTTGTGTATGTTTGTTTCTCCCAAGGCTAACGCCATATTCTTGCAGAACTACACAGGTCAGCGGAGGCTAAAGCCAGCTTGCAGTGAGAAAAACACCCAGAGGAAGATGGGATATGCTGGCACGCAGTCCACTCCTCAAATGGAAGTATTTCATGTGGGGAATACAGAAAAGTCATCAGAGCAAACAATTGGTTCTGCTGCTCTTGCTGTTCATGCACAAATTACAGGTTTTACAAACAAAGACACAGGAATTCAGTTTAATTCAGTTTGTTTTAAAAACCTCAGAAAACTAAACTGAGCCACTTCAAATCTGGCAACTTTCAGTCCAGTTTGATTTAATTCATTCTGATAAATGCAGCCCAACTGGATCCAATCATGATCTCATGCAAATCAATACGATCTACTTGGAATTTAAAGTAATTCATTTCTGTTCGTTCCAGCTCCTTTTGATCCATCACATTTAAAAAAGGAAACGGGTCAAAGTTGTATTTAAAGATTAATAACCCCAGAGAAGCTGAATTTATAAAAAGCTAATGTAAAAGAAATAACAGGCTGAAATACTTCAATAAAAAAATATGTAAAGGTATTTTACATTAGTTTTTGAAAAGCCTGTATGTCTACATAAAAAGTAAAAAAAAAAAAATCTGCACTGTGTATATTCTTACATTCTAATATTACTGATGTCATTTATTTATTTATTTTTACGTTTTTTTACTTTGCAGATTTTATTGTTTTGAGGCTGTCACAATTTGAAAACTGTCTAAAATAATCCTACATATTTTCTTCAGATGGAAACTCTTCACTCTGCCATGTCGAGCCATTTTTAACCCGACAACTACAAACTATAGTAAAGTATGTTCCCTTTCAGTCTGGTCTCTCGGTGCAACATACTTGCTATGGGAATTGCGCCCCCGCGCGATTACCTGAAGGAATATACTCACGCCTTTACGGCTAGGGCGTCAACGCCACGCCAGAGGCCCCGCCCTCTGGGTACTTAAGCGGCTGACGCCCATCCATCTTTCTCTTTTTTGCCCTTCACCTCGCTTAACACCTGAACTTCGTGGGACTTCTCTGTTGTCGCATCGCTCGACTGAGGTGAGCTTGCTCCCTACACTGAGCGTACAGAGAAATTTTCCTGCGTATTGCTGGGCTGGCGAAAGCTAGTCCAGCGTTTTTCTACTTACCTCGAAGTTTTCTTTTTTCCGCAGCTGCTTCGCTCGACGGCGCTAACTGCGTCACAACCTCCTGCTAATCATTAGCAGGCTAACCAGCGAAAGCAAGACGACGGAGAAGACGGCTTCGAACAAAAGGAAACTAGGACCAACTTCTAATCTTCTCGCCGGACATGGCTCCCGAGAAGGGAAAACGGAGGACAAGGAGGAAGAAAACCAGGACGATGAGTCCTCGCTCGCGCCCATGCCCCAGCGGTTGCGGCTACTCCCTCTCGGCGACGGACACCCACGAGGCCTGTCCTGTCTGCCTAGGGATTCTGCACGCGAGGAAAGCGCTGGAATTCCCCGACTCCTGCTCCCACTGCCGTCGAATGTCGGCGGTAGTGAGGAAACAACGTGCTGACGCGTTGGCCAAATCCATGGCTAGGAACGCGGCGCTGATCGCACGTCGCACTAAAGTGCTCGCTCCAGAACCGGAGCTCGAAAACGTGGACCTGGAATGCAGCGGTCGAGTCGGAGAGGTTGAGGCGTTGACGCCCTAGCCGTAAAGGCGTGAGTATATTCCTTCAGGGAATCGCGTGGGGGCACAATACCCATAGCAAGTATGTTGCACCTCGTTCCCTTCCTTCAGGGAACATGAGTTATGGTGCATAACTTTCAGTTTATTGTCCCCTGCTGAAGATAAAAACAAAGTAATATTTTTGTCCATGTCTGTGCGTCTTTGTTTATTGAGCGTTAACGAATCAGGATCATGAATCTTATGGATTTTAATGAATCTGTCGACAGATTTTAAGGCCACTCTCAAACAAATCATTTGATGGAAAACTTCAACGGATTAATGTTTAGTTTCAACATCACTCAAGATGGCTGCCACAGCAAATCAACATTAGCCAACACTGAAATAGCTTCAACTCAGTCAGCTTTACAGATTTTGAGTTTGTTTGGTGTGGTAGTAGCTTGGAGTTGTTACAATCTGAGTGTTAACCTGTTTAACAAGGTTTGTTAAAATGGCTACAAGTTTAGTCTTTTTGCTCGATTTAAATTATTTTAGTTTCAAATTCTGGCTTACAAATCATAAACAAGTCACAGATCTGACATTTATTGTATTTCTGCCTTGTTGGTTTATTACATCTCATTTGCTTTGGCTGTTAACTCAAAAGTTTATTACTACAGTGGGGGAACCCTCAGGGCCCTCTACACCTTCAGAGAAGGCCCATCACTTCAGCACATATGAAATGAGACACTTTGAAAATTTACACATTTACACATTACACATGATATAAAATAAAAAAAACATGTTTTTTCTTGTTTTCTGTTAACTACTTTGCAACTGTGCAATAAGCAGTTTTTAATTCATGAGCATGTTGTCATCCAATCAGATTCTTTTAACTTTGTCACCAGGCAGAAAAACGTTTGAACATTTGTCATTGATTAGGATGACGAGTAAATTAACCAACCACAATGTTGACGCACCCGCTTCAAAGGTTATCAACCACTGAATGGCCATTATCAGTTATTATCATCCCCATGCGTAGCAGTCAGACTGCCCCTCCTGTACCTCCTAGTAGGTTTAAAGGTACGTTGTTATCATTGGTAGCGATGACAGCAGGCTCCGTCTTTTGCTATGTGTTAAAGTTTATAGTAAAGGGTCTGGCGTTAGGTTTAGGGTCTTGGTTAGGTTTAGGCACAAGTGTAAGGGGGTTAGGTTTAGGGTTGGTCCTCTGGGTTAGGTTTAAGGTTAGGTTTAGGAAAACGGTTACATAAGCTAAAAAAAAATAAAAAACAACACTTCCAGGTATAGTCTGTGTTTTTCTACTTTGATATCTTTGTTTAACTTGATTTTTTTTTTTAAATTGTATTTCTCTATTATGTTTGTCTATTGTTGATTGTTCAAGTAAAATCTACTGTTGCTGTTGTCATCATTCTTTAGTTTGTAGACAGGTCTCTATTGTAAATGAGTCTCGAGGCTAAATGAGATTAACCTGCCTAAATAAAGGTTGAATGAATGAAAAATTGTAGTTGTATTGCTTTTATTACATGATAAAATCTCACAGAAACCCTAGGTTCTGTCGGTTAATCCAATTAAATTCTGGTTATTTATATATCGCCAAGTCACAACAGAAATCATATCAGGGCACTGAGCAGAAACATCCATATACATAAATTAATATTGTTGTTTGTCTGTGTGGGTTATTGAAATTGCATGTTGTACTTGAACACTCGAGCTGGGTGAGCTGGAGTGGCTGCTAGGTTGTAGGGTGGGTGTTTTTAGGTTACGCCTCGTCCCTGTTGGTGGTTCTGTTTATTGGTGGGTTGTCATTTATGTTCAGATTGGTGTTAGTGACTGAGAAATCCCATCATGAGTCAGATGTACCTGATTTAAAAAAATAAAAAAGGCAGAAAGCACTTCCTGTTCAGTGAGTTCTGTGAAACTTAAAAGCACGAACTGGGACTAACGTCACTACAAATGTTAGCCGTTGTCAGTTTGTATTTTAGCTGCAGCCTCAGCACTTTTAGTATCAATTTTCCACAGCATTACTTTTAATATTTGCCTATTATAAAGAGGAAAACAGTTTTTGTATTCACTCGTTTTGTTTTAGTACACATTTTAGGATTTTAAAATAGAAATTTTCAAACATGTTTTTTTGCGTTACACAAACAAATGTATCTTACTTGTGCACTGAAAATAGATTGTAAATAAACAGGAGCTAAAATTCCATATATTGTTCTAGTGCACTACAAAATGTAGTTTAGGTGTGGACTTTATTTGTGAGGCATATTTCATTTTGCATGAATTTGTTCCTTTTTAACATGAAGCTGCTTTGTAAACTGTGGAGACTTTTCAGTTAAATGCACATTTAAATGGGAATCTGAGCAGAGGCTGGAAATGTCTCTTGCATCATTGATTTGCTGTTATCTCCAGCTGTCAACAGCTGGTGGAGGCAGCAGTGACAGGACTGTCACTCTCTACATCAGTCTTGGAGGACTATCAGTGCTCTCCAGAAAGATCCTGATAGCATCTGTGTTTGTCTCTGGCCTACCAGAGATCCTGACCTTGTATCAGATCACCAGTCTAATCGTGCAGTCCTGCTGCCTTCAGCCCCGCAGCGCTGCACCCCCCAGGGCCTTCCTCACACAGCTGAAGTTTTAAAAAACACAGTTTAAAGCATTTTCCATTTCTGACGTTTAAATAAAAAATAAATAAACAGACAATTCATCCATGGAGACAGCCTTTAGGTTTAATGGTCAATAATATCTGGAGCTGCAGACATTTAGCCTTTGTGATCTGCACAATAATCGCACAGCTGGGAGCAAAATCGGCAGAAACTTCACTGGCATTTTTGAATTTTCTTTGTATCCCAACGTCCCCACACACTAAGGGCCAAAGAGGCTGAGCTGTCAAAGTTTTAACTGCATTTTATGTGACTGTTTTGATGTCCCAATAAAGGGATGTCGTACCAAAGCTGAGTGTGTTGTGAGAGAACCGCCCGGAGCTGTGTGTGGGTGTCCCCATGGTTTCATTCCGATGCTCAAACACTGTTCATTATTGGACTCGTATCATCAGACATGAAGCAAAATGAGACACTTCTGAACCGTGTGTGTACATCTCCCACAAAGAAAAGTTCTTGGGTTTATTATTGCTAAAGAGTCCAACAGAATATCTCCTCTCCCATCTGGGAGCTCCGCAGTCGCATCAGTGGCAGCAGTGGTTATATTGTCAAGTTTCATTAAAATGCTACATCAGGAGCCAAACTGAGATTTTACATCTAAATGTGGACTTCATCTGTTGGGTTTGATGTAATCCAGACGTGGACTGAACTTTTAATTTGACAAAACAGATTAAACAATGATGCAAATAAACAAATTGGAAGGGGATGTCTACTCTGTAGACAGAAGTAGAGTGATAAACGCAATACGTCTTTGTTCACAAATCTCAAGGGTGTTGGCCAGCTCCTTCCCCAAACCCTATAATCCACCTCCTTGACTTAAACCATCTTTGCTTTGTTCTCATTTAATATTTAGGAGTATTCATAAATGGGGGCTTGTTGTAGAAATAAAATGCAGATCAGTGGATCACAGCTGTAAACTCGTGTTGGATTTTGCTCAAATCTACTTTGTACATCAATACCTGACTGAGGAAGCCACAGTTTCAGTATCCACAGATGCAACTGTGTTGGTGTTGTGAAAAGCAGGAGTCATCATCTGAGACTGTTGATGCACTGGATGAAGATGTGCTGTCCAGCTACTCGAGGATGTTCTTTAAGACAAAACTGACAAGAGATTAGTCTGCGTTACATCCAAACCAGGTACAGACTCCAATTAATTTTGAATGTAGAATGTAAAAAAAATAATTAAGACTTACTGATATGGTTTGTTTTTGGATTCGAGCAAGACGCCAGACAGGAATGGTTTGAAGATTTTGGTTAAACGCTGCTGGTCAAGGTCCTGGAGTGAACCCAATCTGCAGAGATATGCAAGGTTAGTGGACCGACAGTTTCTGTGATTAGGGAGGTACAGAATAACAGCCACTAACCATCTTATGCAGATATTTTTCTTTTTTTCTTCTTCCATTTACCCTTCATTTATACAGGTAGTCTCATTGAGCCACGATAACTCATTTTCAAGAGAGACCTGTTTTAGAGAGCAGATGGTGGGAGTTAAGGGCCTTGCTCAGGGGCTCCGAGTGGAGTGAATGGGAGTGGAGGCAGATGTGGGTGTTTCACCTTTTCCACCCACATTTTTGATGTGGTCAGTATGGGGCTTAAACCGGCGATCTTCCGATCACAGGCCCACCTTCTCTAACCTATGCGCCACCACTCCCCCAAATATGGTAAGCGCCTCCTGAGAGAGTCCAGCAGGATGACGTCACCGGAGCAGGTAGGTTTGCAGCAGAGGAGCTGATTGGAGCAGGACATAGTCCAGACTAGTATCCAGAGGCAAGAGTCAGGCGTAGAGCAGAGGGTTGTTACAGGGAGTCAGGGGTCCAAAAATAATTCCAAGAGGAGAATCCTTGAGGCATAGTAGTTAGTTCGGAAGTGCAGGTTGATACTGTGATCAGAAGAGCAATAAGGTAACAGACAAGGCGCAAGCAGGTTGGTAATCCAAAAGGTAGGCGTGGGGTTGAGACAAGGTAATCCAACAGAGCTGTGACAAGAACGCTGGACAACTACTACCACTAAGGGTTCAATAATCTGGCAGAGAGTGAGTGAGCTTGAGGCTTAAATTGGGCTTGGAGCAGGTGAACAGAATGAACTTGATTAGGCAGAGGTGCAGAGAGGTGTGGTTTGAAAGGAAGGCGTAGCATGGCAGAAAGCATGACAAATTACGTTTCATTGCCAAAATGTGATCGATTTTCTCACTGAGATACACACTGCCATCACTCTCCACTATAGATAAGAGTTGATTCTAAAACAATTAATAAAAAATGAAAAACAAGAACCCAATAGGATTTCAAAGACTGTTTTAAATATTGTTTACCGGTACTAAGATAAAAGTGAAGCACAGCATGGTAATATTTTCACGACTACCTCAACTTCTCATTTCTAATGTGACGGAAGTGCAGCGTTCATCTTATCTTAAATAGCAACAACAAGACCTAATTATGTTAACAAAATATGTCAGAATGAGTCTATTTTTTTTTTCATTTCAACCACTTTAATTTGTTCCAAACCTTTGCAATTTCAACTGTGAAATTGTTTCCATTTTTTATGCCATCCCATGATCTAGATCCCATCAGTGGATTAAGGCTACACTCTCCAAACAGACAAAACACTTTTTGTTTTTAATCATCTTAAAAGAGTCCCCCTGACTCTCAAAAATATGTGGTATTGAGTGTGTTAACAAGTTCTCAAATTAATCTTTATCAAAATATGTGAAAACCAATCAAAATAACTAGAAATTCAGTAGTTGGCACATGGGCACAAAATGAAAAAGGAATGAAATGAGATGGGTTGAGCGTGACAACTCTGATACATAGCCTGGATAACATCTAGTTGCTTTAGAGACAATTCAGCTGTGGATCCATAAACTATACATACGTGTCTTACCTGGACTTTATCAAATATGTATACATGTGTTTTTAATGACAAGACATCTGCTCCTCAAGCACTTCATAACATTTAATACCTTCTTGCACTTATCAATAATCCAGTCAGTATGATGAGTACTGAGTCAACGTCAAATGAATCAAAATAAACACCTAAGAAACAAAAAAAAATTAACTATCTCTAATTTTCTCCTATACAATTTAAGTTAAATTCAGCTGTTTGTTTTTTTTCCTAGTAAAAAAAACATTGCCTTGGTCTTATCAACTGAAAACCTAAATCCGCAATTTTGACTCCACAATTCAACTTAATTCCTTCTTGAAGCTTGCAGTTAACTCTAAACTTTGTCCACTTTTTTTTCCTTAATGCCTCAACAGCAAACAAAGATATTCCTATATCAGGAGCTACAAACACATCATTAATCATTATTGAGAATATACAGTAATGGGACTAATAACATGCCCTTGTGGAGTTCCATTTTCTACTTCCAATTTACTGGATAGTTAGTGACATACATAATTTAACCTGAATAGATCTCCCAGTCAAAAAGTCCATTATCCAATTAAACAGTCTACCTTTGATACCCAGCGAATGGAGCTTAATTGGCAGCCCATCTTTCCACCACATGTTGTATGCCTTTTCGACATCAAAAAATACAGCAGCCACAGACTCTTTATTTACTTGAGCCTTTCTTGCCTCGTCTTCTAAACAAATCACTGCATCCATCAATCCATCCATCCATACTCTTCCTTTTCTAAATCCACTCTGACAATGAGCTATTAACTTGTTCTTTTCCAAGAAATAATTTAACCTCTCATTGAACGTGTGCTCCATCAGTTTACAGACACGAGATGAAAAGCATTAAGTCTATAATTGGATGGTAACTAGCACCCTTCCCAGGGTTCTCAATAGGAATAACTACAGCTTCCTTCCAGAATTTGCAAAGTCCCTTCTTTCCACACTATAACAATAATAACATATCTAACCCCAGTTTACTCAAGTTTCTTAACATGGCATAATCAATTACATCCTTTCCAGGAGCAGTCATCCCAGATTTAGCTAAAGCCCACTTCAACTCCTGCATTGTGAAAGAGGCATTAAACTCATCTGCTATATGATCCTTTCCCCTCCACTTCTAAGTAAGCAGCCCTTGTCCTTTCTCTACCTCCTTTCTCTTCTTCAGATAAATTGTCTGAACTGTGTATTTTCACTAAAGTATTTGCCAAATGTTCAGCTCTGCATCTGATACTGTAACCATGGTAGAGAAGAAAAATACAAACGCATTTGTATTTGAAGAATTTGACCTCCTCCCTGCTGCTCTCGGATGTAAAATAAGCACCACAAAAGTTGCATTAGTGAAAGCGAAACTCTCATATGTTGCTCTTAGATTACAGTGGTGACTGTCAGACTCAAAGTTCAGAAGAGAATGGAAGAAAAAGCATGTTATTTACTCATCTAAAGCAAATGACAACTATGAATGCATTTCTTCTAATGGCTTCCAAGGGCTCAGTCCAGGAAAGCTGCACCACTGTCAGGTGAAAATAAAACACCCAATTTCCTCCCCTCAAATATAGATTCCCTGGAAAAGTTTAGTCTGTCAAGTTTTATGAGCTACTTGAAAATTTGAGGGGAATTATTTTGTCACCAAAGAAAGAGAAAGCTTCATGTGAAACATTGCTATCAGAGCTGTTTGTTTGCTTCCTTCAGATGAAACTACCCACTGGACTTCAAGCATGCAGATGTTTAAACATCTAGATATTTTTCATTCATTCATTCAACCTTTATTTATACAGGCTAGCCTCGTTGAGTCACGGGGACTCATTTACAAGAGGGACCTGTCTCACTCACACCAAACAACCATCCACTCTCACACTCACACCTAGGGTCAATTTAGAGTCACCAATCAGCCTAACAAGCATGTTTTTTGGTCTGTGGGAGGAAACCGGAGTACCCGGAGGAAACCCACGCATGCACGGGGAGAACATGCAAACTCCACCCAGAAAGGCCCCGGACCGGGATTTGAACCGGCAACCTTCTCGCTGAGAGGCAGCAGCTCTACCAGTTGTGCCACTGTGCTGCCCACGGTGTTCCTCAATGAGTATTCTACATCGCTTTACAATCTAGCTGTTTTTTATTCATTTTTATGCATTTTTTTCTTTCATTTATTGTTCTCTATTAGCATGCTTGCTTTTATGATTGTCTATTGTTGTCATCATTCTTTGTTTAGAAAAAAACTGGCCTATCTTGTTAATGAGCCCCTGAGACTTAGTGAGACTAACATGTATAAATAAAGTTTGAATGAAAAAAAACAACAACTGATTAACAGGTAACCACATTCAAGATGGCTTCCACAGCTGAGAAAGCCTGTCAAACACCAAAATGTCTTTAAGTCTGTCAGATATTGAGCTAAAACTTGGTGTGGTAGTAGCTGAGGGTCATTCCCAACATATATGCTGAGCACTGACACATCTCAAGAGATTCCACAATTTCACATGATTGCACATAATGGTATTTACAAAGTTTTAACTAGTGATGTCCCAATATCAATGCTGGTATCGGTATCGGGACCAATAACGGCCTCAAACTTGTACTTGTACTTATAAAAACACCCCAATACTTTGGACCAATACCACATTTATGCTGAGTGATGTTATTTATTCTGCTCTGCAAGAACTAAGATAAAAAATAAACAGTTTATGTTCACGTTTACTGAACTACTTGGCATTGGTACAGAGTATCTGCAAGAACCAAAACTAAAGTATCACTGGTACTTGTAAAGTACAATGGTACTTGTACTTGATCTGGAAAAAACTTGGCATCGGGACACCCGATTGAGACTGCACTGCTGAGGGTTACTAATGATGTCCTCTTGGCTGCTGACACTGGCTCTCCCTCCATCCTTGTCCTCCTTGACCTCACTGCAGCCTTCGACACTGTGGACCATAGTATCCTCCTCCACCGTCTTCATGTGGAGGTCGGTCTCTGCGACACAGTCCTGGACTGGTTCAAATCTTTCCTCTCCAATAGGCTGGAATGTGTTAGTCTTGGCAACGCCACGTCCCAGACAGTCTCTGTCTCCTGTGGTGTCCCTCAGGGGTCGGTTCTGGGGCCCCTGTTGTTTTCCCTTTACATGCTGCCTTTAGGTCAAATTATTAATCAGTTCAACATTTCTTTTCACTGTTATGCCGACGATACACAGCTTTACATCAGGACTGGAGCATCCTCATCTTCCACCTTGTCATCTCCATCTTCACTCACTGCCCTCTCTGCCTGCCTGGAGGCAATTAGGGCATGGATGAATCAGAACTTTCTTCAATTAAACTGCTCCAAGACCGAGGCCATACTGATTGGCACCCCTCACCAGGTACAGACATCTACTATAACAACACTTTCCTTTTCTGGACAAGACATCCCCCTCTCCACCTCTGTTACTAATCTTGGAATAAAAATGGACTCCAATCTTACATTTGAAAATCACATTAAGCTTCTGTTTAAAACTTGCTTCTTCCATCTTCGAAACATCTCTAGACTTCGCCCATCCCTAACTTTTTCCGATGCTGAGAAGCTCGTCCATGCTTTTGTCTCCTCCAGGCTCGACTACTGCAACTCCCTGTTTATTGGAATCCCTGGCAAAAACCTTCAGAAACTTCAATATATTCAAAACAGTGCTGCAAGGATCTTGTTGCGAGTTCGTAAATTTGAACATATTACGCCCATTCTTCATAACCTTCATTGGCTTCCTGTCGCCTACAGAATTCAGTACAAAACTGCTCTCATTACACATCAATGCTTACATGGAGCTTCACCAGATTATCTGAAGGATATTCTTATTCCACACTCATCCACCCGGTCGCTGCGGTCACAGAACAGTAATCTCCTTCACATTCCGAGAACCAAATTAAGGACCATGGGAGACCGGGCTTTCAGTGTGGCTGCCCCCCGCCTGTGGAACTCTCTTCCTGACTGTCTGAGGGTCCCACAGTCTGTGGTTGACTTTAAGAGCGGCTTGAAGACCTTTCTTTTCAACCGAGCATACTCTGCCTCCTCATGATTCTACTTTTGATCTTAGTTGATACTGTTATTGATTTTACTTGTTTTATTACTTGTTTTATTGACATTTAATTTCTGTTGCACCGTGTAGCACTTTGAGATTTTCATTAATGAAAAGTGCGTTATAAATTGAATTCATTATTATTATTATTATTACCCGTAGTTTGAATAGAACTCAGTCATTTTTCTTTTTTTTTAGTTTTAATAGTTTTAATCTGACATTAAAGGAGCTGTATGTAACTTTTCTAACAATATATTTTTAACATATTTCTTCACTCTGTCACTACCTCCTGACATACTGATTTTAGACAAGTAATCTCTGAAAAAAACTATTGTCCCCTTGCTTCTCTAAAAGCATTTCTAAAAAGCCACAGTGACCCGCCGTTAACCAGCCAATAAAAACAGAGTTTGTAACCAGCCAATAAAAACAGAGCTTGAATTTGAATTTCAGCAGAGCAAGGGGTAACAGAGCCATATATGGCTCTGAGGGGGAGGGACCAGAAACTGTCTCTGTTCAAAATTTTCCTAAGTTCCAGCATGTTCCAGAAATTACATACTGAACCTTTAAAGGCAGCGGGCGATACGTATTCCCTCATGAAATGCTAAGCCTTCATTTCTTTTGTGCTCATTTTAATATATGTCTTTGGTTCATTGGCGCAGAGGTTGGAAAAAGAGAACTTGTGATTTGAAGGTCACCGGTTCAACTCCTTGAACCAACGTCAAAATGTTGTGGGAAAGGTGAAACATCCACACCTGCTTACCCACATTTGCCTCACTCTGGGCCCTGAGCAAAGCCCTCATCCCCCACCATCTGCTCCCCCGGGTGCCCTAGATGGCAGCTCTCTAATCCACACAAGGGCTGTGGTAGCTCTGTGGTTGTCAGGAAGGACATCCAGTGTAAAAACTATCGCCAAGTCTTCATGTGAGTTAGTTTGCTGTGGTGCCCCCTGAGGAAGGGAGCGGCTGAAAGAAGAACATA
>JBBPBX010002457.1:52574-84547 GCA_038048925.1 Garcialebias charrua
TATATATTTACGCGCGTGCATACAAAAGCATGCGCACCTGCATGCATCCTTTAAAAGAAAGTAAACTCCACTGTTAAACAACAAGCCTAGATGGTCTAGTGGTAAATACGTTGCGCTGCCACTCCAAAGGATGTGAGATCAAATCTCACATGGTTGAGTTTTTTTTTATTTTTTTATAATACGGTTATACGGGTACAGCGTGCAAAACTGTAACTAAAGCCTATTTTTATTTTACAGAAGAGAGCCATAATAATTATTACAAGAAAACATTACTGCCATCCATCAAATGTTTTGTTTGCTATTTGAATTGATTGTTAATTTTGTTTGAAGAAGGGGCAGAAATAATGAGATTTTTTTCTTCTTCTGCCTCCTTTCATTTCATGTATTGTTTTGTTTTATAATGTGGTTTTGTAAATAATTTTCTTGTGTTTTTACAATTTGAAATGAATAAATTCAATAAAAAAAATAAAAAAGTTGGAAGAGGGAGGGAAGAGGGAGGGATTTATTATAATTTATCCCCCACGTCTTGCCAAGTATAAACACTCAATGCGGTCGGTGACACACACGCAATTGCATCATCGCTGGGTTCACTCAACGGGGGGTAAAAGACGTGAGACACTAGTATAAACCTAGCTTTACTTACCTGGTGGAAACATTGGAATGCAGTCTGGTGTGGTAGGGGTGTCTGAGGGCCAGTTTACACGGCGCGTATTTTGAGTGTAACCGCTACTTTCTCTTTGCGACTTTGCTTATCGCCTACACGACACCGCTGGCCCCCCTCGATGACACCGATACTTTTCTGACCCTGCTCTCAAGGTGGAAGTTTTTCGCTGACCCCCCGTTGATAATGTAAACATCTCCCGTGGAGCTTTTGTTTGAACACATGCA
Organism: Garcialebias charrua; assembly: GCA_038048925.1. Classification (NCBI taxonomy): domain Eukaryota; kingdom Metazoa; phylum Chordata; class Actinopteri; order Cyprinodontiformes; family Rivulidae; genus Garcialebias; species Garcialebias charrua. Next base: position 53,463 of record JBBPBX010002457.1, read on the forward strand.
CGCAGCACGCACGCGCAGACAGCCGGCATTTTAACAATGGCGGTGGACTGGACAGTGGACACACGCACCACTTTCTGAACTATAGCTGATGGAATATATTTTGATTCTCATATTTAATTATTCTACACCTTACCTGCATCTGTGTTGGAAGAGAGCCAGCTGCCTGGATCCAGTTGTCGCTGTTAACGAGGCAGTCGGACATTTCACGTGTCACGCTGCACTATAACATACTAAATGTGCTATATATTAACAGTTTAACAATAATAAACAGTATTTATGTTAGCGTGGGAGATATTTAAATTTATCTGAGCTAAATGAAGCTATCTGGACTCGTTACGTCATGCCTAACATGCTGCTGAAAATGAAGACACCAGGTTGATTTTTAATTTATTTATTTATTCAACACCACAAACTCATGTCACAAACACTGAGAATTAAATTGAACACTTTTAAAAACACGTTAACCGAACTTTAATGAACTGGACTCTGTTGTTTTCATCCTGCTGGACACTGGACCCACATCCGAACCGCCGGTCTGCTTCGTGGAACAGCTTCGACCTCGCAGGAAAAAAATAAAAATAAAACCTCAGTTGGTTGTTCTGTGATCGAACTAAACACAAGGAAACATTATTAAGAACATGGTTTACCTTGTAGCCCTGCTGTAAATCAGCTGATTCTCACGGACTAAAGTCAGACATGTTGACTCGGTTCCGGACGGTCCAGTCAGTCAGCAACTGGTGCGCAGATGAAGCAGGTCCCACACTTGGTGTCAAATCTGTTGACTCTTGTCCAAATTCCAGCTTTAACTTGTTGTTAACTTGTTGACAACAACTTGTAGTTTAGCTGAACTTTTAGCCAGAGAGGAAAACAGGCTGCCTCGTCTGCTCTGTTTGTTTACCTCAGGCAGCAGTGGCACGCGTGCGCAGTAGTGAAGGTTCCAAAAATCACAGCGCCATCTACAGGCCCAGCATGGTAACTACAGTAAATTCATGAGTACGGGGTGGTGGGGGGGAGAGAGTCGTATCCACAGAATTCGCCCATGTCAACGCAAAACTTTCAACCTAATTAACATACCCAAAAGTTGCGTTTCCCCCACACAGTGTCCGTGTAAACAGGGCCTGAGTTGTGTGCACGCATATTTATAACAAAAGGCAGTTAATGGCCCACTAATGGTTGAAGAGAAGGAGGGGGTTTGTCCTCAGGATCTTGAAAATTCAGTCATTCTAGTGTTGAGGACTCATTTACAAGAGACTTCTTTTAAATGAAGAACACAGATAAGGTACATAAAATTATTTAAAAAAGCAGAGTAAATAGAAGAAATAAAATATGAAACAAACCGCTACATTACGACCATTGCTATAGACTACTGCTTCTAATGCTAATTTTACTGACGTTAATGCTATGCTGCTAATCCTAGTTCTATTACTGTTTATGCTAATGAGCGAAACCTACCAATACAATTAAAGTAGGCTGTAACTAGTGAAAGCCACTTGTCAGTTTTACAGTTGCCATGGTTACTATTTCTCATAAGTGACAGCCTTCTTTGTTGGGAGGGGCTCTGGAGGCAGAGCTGAAGCGCAACAGAGAGGGATGTGAAAATTGGACCAATTTAAGTGCAACTTCTACTTTAAGAATGTAAAATTTGACCTTACTTGTGATTTTTTTTTTTTTTTTTACTATTTATATGTTTCCAATCTTCCATTCATCCATGGTTGGCTCACATTGGTAACAGGTGCAGGAGTGGTACCCAGACGTGCCTTTGCTGAAACACTCTCCTGCTGCTCATTTTAAGTCCAGAGCAGTGTTGGGCACCGCTAATCCAAAAATTAGTTCCGCTATTTCTAAGGCACTTATTAATTTATTTAGGTCCGCAATTTCAAAAGCGCTTATGTATTAGCAACGCTAGCGGATGCTAATGCTAATGCGCTAACGTGCTAATGGCGAACTACTTTTTTAAAACCAGCAGATTTGACCATTTCGTGAAACTGTCAAGCTCAGAAAAACCTTGTGCTATAAAGTCAGCTAAGAAATATATTTTATCTCAGCAAAGAAATAATTGTTTTTACCGTGTTTTGTTGTAAAGTCCTACGCTTCTGTGGCCGTTGCGGACGCCATTTTGAACAGGGCAAATGGCGAACTACTTTTTTTAATCCAGCAGATTTGACCATTTCGTGAAACTGTCAAGCTCAGAAAAACCTTGTGCTATAAAGTCAGCTAAGAAATATATTTTTTCTCAGCAAAGAAATAATTGTTTTTACCGTGTTTTGTTGTAAAGTCCTTTGCTTCTGTGGGCGCCGCCATTTTGAAGAGGGCAAATGAGGCGCTGACGCGTCGCGTAGGCCGCTGAGAAACATCCATAAGTTCACCCTCCATGTTAAAAACTCTTCGTCTGACTCTTCGAAAACAAGCAATAAGGCTGCAGAGTAACACACTGGCTGCTAACTGCTATAGTGTCTATGGAGAGAGCACTCTCTCTAGCCAAGAGACTGAGGGGGACGCTTTTTTGTCACAGACCACATCCGGCGCTGACAGGATATGGTCTGTTAGCAGTCGTCCGGTTGATTTAAGAGCTCGTAAATAAGTTTTTTCGTTTTTACTGATAGATAATTAGTTATTAGCGGTACTGCATTTTAAATAAAAATAGCGCAAATCCGCTTATGAATTATAAAAGTTAGTCAATCCGCTGTAACGCTGACAAATTGTTTAGGCCCGCTATAAGCGGATTAGCGCTTTAGCGCTCCCTAGCGGTCTGGCGCCCACCTTTGGTCCAGAGAGGTTATATGATCATTCCAGCATGTTCTGAATTTTCCTAAAGCTTGTCATCCAAGTGGAACCATGCCCAAAGAATCCCCAGAGGGAGGCACGCAGGAAGTGTGAAACGTCCAAACCCAATCAGCTGAAATTTTTTTTTTTCATTCAACCTTTATTTATACAGGCTAGCCTCGTAGAGTCACGGGGACTCATTTACAAGAGGGACCTGTCTCACTCACACCAAACAACCATCCACTCTCACACTCACACCTAGGGTCAATTTAGAGTCACCAATCAGCCTAACAAGCATGTTTTTTGGTCTGTGGGAGGAAACCGGAGTACCCGGAGGAAACCCACGCATGCACGGGGAGAACATGCAAACTCCACCCAGAAAGGCCCCGGACCGGGATTTGAACCGGCAACCTTCTCGCTGAGAGGCAGCAGCTCTACCAGTTGTGCCACCGTGCTGCCCAACTGATACAGTTGATACTGATACAAAGGAGCAATGTCTCAAAATATTAACCAATATTTAACCAGACAAGACCCTTTGAGACCACAAACCTCTTTTGCGAGGGAGCCTAACATGCATGAGTTCGGACTGTACAACAAACTTTTCAGCTGAGCTTACCAACCTATCTTTAAAATTCAGAGAGAGAGAGTCTTTATTGTCATTTGCACCGCATGTGGTACATGTGATGAAAACGAGATTATGTACACGAGGTCCCAGTTACATCCAACAACAAATGAAAGAGAAAAACAGTAATAACATCTAGAACTAACTAAGAAAAACATCAACTAGTAATACACTAAGCCTAATATAGTGGGAATAAACAGCAGCACGAACATGAGTTTGTATGAGCAGATGGTCACAGATGAACACAGCAACAAGAAAACAGATCAGCATCAGTATGATGTGATATTTTGCAGTGTTTATTTTTTATTTTATTTTTATTTATTCATGAGTCTAACAGCCTCAGGGTAGAAGCTGTTCCTCAGTCTAGTGGTTCTACACTTGATGCTCCTCAACCTCCGTCCTGAGGGGAGTGGGGCAAAGAGTGAGTGTGCTGGATGAGTGAGGTCTTTCATGATGCAGGTGGCTCTTTTCCTGCATCTGGAGGTGTAAATGTCTGTGATGGTGGGGAGACTGACTCCAACAGACTTCTGTGCAGCCTTCACCACTCTCTGCAGAGCTTTCCTCTCTTCAACTGTGCAGCCTCCATGCCACACGTTGATGCTGGAGCACAGGACGCTCTCCACTGCACACCTGTAGAACGAGGTGAGAACTGGGCTGCTCAGACCAGCTCGTCTCAGCCGTCTGAGGAAGTAGAGTCTCTGATGACCTTTCTTGATCAGGCTGGTGGTGTTGTTGCTCCAGCTGAGGTTATCATTCATGTGTACACCCAAGTATTTGTAGCTGGAGACCACTTCCACTGCAGACCCACCTATTTCAGTGGGGCATGGGTGTGTTTGTTCCTTCTGAAGTCCACAATCATCTCCTTTGTCTTCTTCACATTCATGTGAAGATTATTCTCTTTGCACCAGCTCTCCAGGTGTTCCACCTCCTGTCTGTAGCTGGACTCATCATTGTTTGTGATGCATCCCACCACCGCTGTATCATCTGCAAACTTAACAATATGACAGCCTGGAAGTGTGGCTGTACAATCATATGTGAGCAGAGTGAACAGAAGGGGGCTCAGCACACATCCCTGAGGAGAGCCAGTGCTGAGGGTTATGGTGGAGGAGGAGAAGTTGTGGATCTTCACGGACTGTGGTCTGTCTGTTAAGAAGTCTAGTACCCAGTTACAAATAGAGGGGCTTAGTCCAAGTGTAGATAGTTTGTCTATCAGAGTTTGGGGGATCATGGTGTTGAAGGCAGATGTGAAGTCCACAAAGAGCAGACGCACGTATGAGTCCTTCTGATCCAGGTGGGTGAGAGCAGTGTGGACCACGGAAGAAATGGCGTCCTCTGTTGATCGGTTCTCACGGTATGCGTATTGATGAGGGTCCTCATTGATGTTGACGGTTGCCTTGATGTGGGACATGACCAGTTTCTCAAAACATTTAGCGACTATCGGGGTGAGGGCCACCGGTCTATAGTCATTCAGACCAGTCACTGTGGAGCTCTTTGGGACTGGGATGATGGTCGCGGTCTTCAGGCAGGTGGGAACTGACTCCAGTGCAAGTGAGGTGGTGAAGATGTCAGCCAGCACCTCACAGAGCTGGTCCGCACATTCCTTCAGAACTTTCCCTGGGATGTTGTCTGGTCCGGTTGCTTTATGAGGATTAATCTTTCTGAGACTGCCTCTCACTTCTGCTTTAAGGCTGAGTCCAGCCACCATTCGGAGGAAGCTATCCTTTTTTTCAAGTATTAGGAGCTCAGTCTTAAAGTCATGAGCCTCACTTCATGACTACATGTGAGGGCTGGAGCACAGGTGGACTAGTAAATCAAGATCTTTGCCTTTCACTTCAACTCCTTTTTCACCACAACAGACTGGCGCAATCCCCTCATTACTGCTGACGAGGCCATGGCCCCTCATTTAACTTCCTGTTCCACTGTACCGTCAGTCAAGAACAAGACCCAAAGAAACTTGGTCTTGTTTACTTGAGGCAAACTCTTCACCCAAAACAGTTAGTCAAGATTCATCATTATTATATGTACAAACTAATCACCTAATCATGAAAAACATTGAGATCCATAAAAAGTTGCAATTTTACACCATTTAAATATGTATTGTGATGGTACTATTTGCTTCAATGGTGGAAAAAACATCATGCTATGGAGTACGGCGAGTCTGAACATTATGAACCATTTTTATTAGTGATTCTCTCAAATATCAACATTCTCAGTAATATAATACTGTATAGTGTAATAAAAAGGTAGAACATATCTTATATCTAATAGACAGGAATATTATTCATTGATGTCTGTAGTCAAAATGTTTACTAGTTGAATGGTTTGCAGCATTGTCTGTAATGTTGGTTTGTAAAGTTGTAGTATAGTTTGTGTCTTAAATAACTCAGAATGTCCGTGAGTCATAAAAGCAAGTTTTAAATTGCGGAACTCCATTGATAATTAAATTAGGAGAGATTATCCCCAATCTGACTTTAAATGGCTTCAAGAGTTTTGACTCAAGATGTGCTGCCTGATGTTGTGCGGTCATCATGAAGCTGAAAAACATCAAAGCTAAATTATCACTTTAGTCTAACTGAATTATTAAACTGACTTGTTTGGACAACAAAGCTGCCGGTTTTCTCAGTTTTGTTTTATGACGAGAGAGAAAAAAAAATGCTATTACAGCATTTGAAAAGTGTAAGACTCATTAACAGTGACAGTCAGCCTTGTGCATATAAATACATACTCATTACCAGCGTGGTTTGGTTTTCCAGATCCTAATTGTGTTCTTGCAGAAAAGCTTTGCACGATATGCGGCAGAGAACTAAAAGCCCTGAAGTTAAAAGTCAGTTTCTCATAGAGCTTCAGCAGCAGCAGGCTGTTGAGCTTCTGGGCAAATGATTCTCCCAGCAGCCACTGACAATGATGTTGTGGGAAAGTTTTTCGGAAGCAGCTTGCTTGTTTGGAAGGAAGTTGGCTACAGAAAAACGAGCAGCCCCGCTCACATACAGTCAGTTACGCAGCTGATATGACACCATCTCTGCCCTGTTCTGTCTGGAACTGATAATTCTGAACACTGAAGTGACACCTGAGGTTTATCGATTGTAGCCACACATGAAGGAGTGATAGAGTTGTTGTCTGTGTGTAACTTTGTCTGTAGCTTTATGTAGGGGTACAGGTACCGCCTGCAGTACAGAACCGTACGGTCCACCAGATGTAAGATGTGAGCAGGTGTTCTCCTGACACAACTTACTTTAATTATTCACAGATTCTCTTCTTTTTCGGATTAAACAATAAATTGTGTGACCAGATGATGAGCTGTAAGTGACCATGAAACGTTAATTATAGTTGATCCATCAGGAAATGCGGTCATTTATTAATAGATAATCAAAATTAACATCATATGTACACTGTATTGGTTGATCAGATTCCTATAATTTAAACGTCAGCACAGATGTAAATCACGCGTATGTAATTTCTAGGAACAACAAAATAAAGTAATGAGATGGTAAATTACTTATATCTGAAGGCATTTTAGCTTAGTCTGCAGCGTTATTAAAAAATCTTGTGAATTACTGAACAGATTTAAATGTAAACCTTCAGAAAGTGATCACAAGGTTGAAATTTACAGCTTGCTTTTGGTTACCATGACTGCTGAACAGGTCGGTGTAAGGCTGTGTGTTTAAATCATTTGTTTTAGGTTTAACAGGTTTCAGTCCCTTTATGAGCATTGATTTGTCTTTTTTTTGTTTCCTAATATTTAGTTCTGTTTTTTTCCTGATTAATCAGTCAGTCCAGTGTTTCTCTGTTCCTTCCTGTCAGTCTGCCACGTCCTCTCTCACCTGCTCCTAGTTGTCCCCTCCAGGTGTTCGTCATGCTCGTTAGTTTAGTCTGAATGTACTCTGTTAATGCTGGACTGAACTGCAGGAACAGTCATCCACTTTGTTTCCTGGTTCCGTTCAATTAGTATCTCAGCTCCCATTCCATCCCTGGTGAGTCCCCTCATGTTAGTTTTTTTTTTTTTTCCTGTCCGTTGCCACGCCAGCCTTTGTTTTCTTAGTTCTTGACAATAAAGTTTTTGTTTGAAGAAAGTATTGAAGAAAGTACTCAATTAGGGGCCATCCGCATTGGCTAACTAAAAAAATGGTGGAAGCTAACACTAAAGAACAAAATTTCATCATCAACTGCTGACACTGTAAGATTGTCTGTCTGTAATGTGGCAACGTTGTAAGTGAATATAACTCACAATGGTTCATAAATCACAAGGAAAGCATCCATGTCCCATTTCGAGGTGAGCTTTCAGAAATTAATCCAGTCCATCAGAACCAAATAGGTGGAGCAGAACATTGCTGTGCTGAAGCAGAATGGTGCATTCAGTGTGTGTTGGACATCTCCCCCGTGTCTACCACAATGAATTAACTCACTTTGGCGGTTAACTACATGTATAAACGAACTACAGTTGTTGTGCATCATCATCAATATTCTCTCAGTAAAATGTTTGTTTAAAGTAAAGATATGTGTGAAGAAATGTGAGAGAGTCGCATTCCAGAGACAGTGTGGGAGTTGCAAAGCATGCTGGGTAGGAATTATGTGTGCAATGTTTCTGACAGTTTACAATGTTTCTGAGGGTGATTTTATTTTATTTTTTTATGTACTGGTTTGGTTTAGGCTTCATTTATGTAAAAGTCTCTGTTATCAGAATCAGAGTCAGAGATTCTTTATTGTCATTTGCACCACATACATGTGATGAAACGAGATTATGTACACAAGGTCCCAGTTACATCCAACAATAAAAAGTAAAGAAAAAGACCAATAACATCCAAGATATGAACTAAGAAAAACATCAACTAAAAATACACTAAGCATTAATATCATAGAAAAACATTACTCCAAACAGTAGCACGAACATGAGTCTTTATGAGCAGATGGGCACGAATGAACACAGCAACATGAAACAGATCAGCAGCAACATGATGTGATATTTCACAGTGATTATCCTGGTTAGAGATTCATGAGTCTAACAGCCTCGGGGTAGAAGCTGTTCCTCAGTCTAGTGGTTCTACACTTAATGCTCCTCAACCTCCGTCCTGAGGGGAGTGGGGCAAAAAGTGTGTGCTGGGTGAGTGGGGTCCTTCATGATGCAGGTGGCCCTCTTCCTGCATCTGGAGGTGTAAATGTCTGTGATGGTGGGGAGACTGACGCCAAAAATACACTACATGCGTTGCAGCTCCGCCCCGCTCCGGTCCGACCTCCGCAGCAAATACGCACCCATTATAATCAATGAGAGAATTTACACTGGCTCCACACGGCGGCGGCGAGCTGCGGAGAGCGGACGGCAGTCCGTCAAAATTAGAAATTTTTCTATTTCTGCCGGATGACGGAGCTGTGCCGGAGTCAACTTTTGAAGATTACGTCGCACCAACAGGAAAAGGAACGAGCACAACTTCCGTATTTACAAAATAAAATCACCACAGGCGGACTAATCCTAGCTCTATACGGATTTATTTGTACAAAAATGCTGTCAAACTATCATTTATGACTATTCTATGACTAAACTATTATATTTATGACTATGACTACGCCTAATAACGCAATACAAGAAATAAATAAATAAAAAAGTATTTTATTCTGAAATGTAAACATCACTTCCTGTTGCTCAAACCATGTAGCTCATTTACGAGAGAAGATCAAGGCAGCAGTCTCTCTACAGTTGTTCTCCATCTTCCACCGAATGAATTGTTTTGTTCTGACTTACTTATTTATCACTTGATTTATCGCGCGATCTCGCACGTGTCTCGGAGCGGCGCATCCAGGCGGACCTGAGCGGAGCGCAGGCAGTGGAAATTGGACTCGCTCAGCTGCGACCTGCGGACCGGAGCGGGGCGGAGCCGCGTGCAGTGTATTTTTGGGGTGACTCCAACATCTTCTGTGCAGCCTTCACCACTCTCTGTAGAGCTTTTCTTTCTGCAGCTGTGCAGCCTCCATGCCACACGTTGATGCTGGAGCACAGGATGCTCTCCACTGCACACCTGTAGAAGGAGGTGAGGACTGAGCTTCTCAGACCAGCTTATTGGCTGTAAACTGACACCATCAGTTAGACTGTTTGAGATAGATATTAGGATGAAAAAAATAGCACTGCAAGGTTGGTGATGTCACCGAGTGATGGGTAGCTTTGCATGTCTTTGCCTAGGTTAGTAATAGCTCTGTGAGAATCCCTGTTGTATTGTATGGTTGGAGGACTGTCTTTAAAAAAAATCCTGCGTATTTCTGTTAAGGTTTTCAAACTTAGCTAAATCATTAATCTGTTAAATGGAAAATTAGATCTGCTATTAGCAGAATCATGCCCACCACTGTACATACTAATCTGACAGTCTGTCAGAACCACCCTGAAGTTTGCTTTTGACCTGAATGATGTCTGATGGTTTCTGCACATTCACCGTCCTTGGACACATAATCACCTGCCGACTGATTAATCCTTACACAGGCCTTCTGAGTTTTTTTTAATTATTATTATTTATTATTATAAAACATTAGGCTTGTTTTATTTGATAATGACATGTTTAAAACATGAATAGTGTTGATTATTGTTTGTGATTACTGTTTATAAAATGATTGAAAAGTTCAAATATGTTTTATGTCTTGTTTTCCAGAAAGAAATCTCGTAGAAATCAGTATGATTAAAGATGGCCGCCACAGCAAAATAATATTAGCAAACGCAAAAATGACAAGTTTACCGATACCGAGTTAAAATCTGGTGTGGTAGAAACCAATACCCAACTGGTCCTTTGAGCACTAGCGAGATGTGTGAAATATTTGTTCAAGAATTTGCCATAAACTGATGGAATCAACTTTGTTAGCAAAATATCACACGAACTGCAGCTGGAACAACTAAATGGAGTTGTAAAGAACATATTTAGTTGATTTCTACAACTAGTTTCTTGTTGACTCAACTCAGTTAAAGATCAACAGACTGATCAACATCCTTGACTAAATTCTTACTGTCAGGTGTGGCTGTCTGTTAGCCAAATATCTCCTGAACTGATGGACACATTTTAATCAAACTCCCAGAAGTATTTATTAGACATACATCTACAACTGATTGCCTCTTGAAGTCATCCTAACACAAAAAAAAAAAAAAATTGTTTTGTGTAATATACTATATAATATACTACAATTCAGTAGATTTAAAAGATTTTGAGCCTAACTGTAGCAAGGTAGTGGCTAAAAGTTAATCGCAACACGTGCTGTTGTAACATTGCGTGAAATGTGTAAATTCTACGTGAGTGAGGTTAGCCGCAGGATCTTGCGACAAGTCCTCACTCCAGCCTTCTCCAGTAACGGGTTTTTTAACTTTTATCCTAGCACACGAGTATTACCCGATATGTCTCAAGATTAGTTAGAATTAAGGCTGAGTCGAGGTAATTCAACCAGACTGTTACTGTCTCCATCTAAACGTCACACCCATTATTTTCACTCCGATAGATAGTCCGACTTAGCAGAATGGAGTCAGATCGTACCTCACGGAGAAACGTATATTAAACGACAGCTTACCTCTGTAGATAGTTATTGTTATCCGTCTGGTTAGTTTTAGAACCTAGGAAAATAAGGTTCCAGGATGTTGTTTATATCTTTTTGGCTAACCCAACCATTTAAAACCTCCAATAATCTAGTTGTTATCTTGAACCAAGTTTTCCATCATTAATATCAAGGTGAGTCAAGGAAAATCCAAATGTGTACGATTTATATTCTTTAATATTTAGTTGCAGGGGAATAACAGTATAAGCACTACTTACTACAGAAAAGATTTAATCAGGTTACATAATTTGCATTTAAGAGAGTTAAGTGATTCACAGCTCACCAAAGATGTCTTCCACACGCTGGGCCTTAAGGTGTTTCTTGTAATTGAATTGAGTTGTACTTCAATGTATAATTTGTATAATCTTCTAAAATGTTGGTTTATTCTACAATAATCTGATTCCGATCAAATATGTTTAATCCACCCAGGTAATCTTGGTGTGTTCCAACTTGTGTTTTTATCTCCACCAGGAAAACTTATTTTAATCCTATCAGGAAATCTTGTCACCTCCAGGTGATGCTGTTGCACTCCAGTCAGAAGTCTGCACTCCAGCAGACTGAACAAATCTTTGTTTAATCCCACATAGGAAAAGCTTGTGTTTTTAATCCTTCAGGAAAAACTTGTTTTGTAATCATCCACTCTAGAAATCTTCATTTAATCCTGTTATTATCCAGTCAGGAAAGCCCACACTTCCAACAGACTGAATAAGTCTTCGTTTTAATTCCACATAAAAATCTGGTAATCCTTTTAGGAAAATCAATTATTCCACAAAAGTGTTATATCCATCCATTTGTTCTGCAGTGTTGATGAAAAGGCCTTCCTCAGCAGGCCTGGAGGCTAAAAATAGAACATCATGTTCTCTTAGCCGTATCCAAGGTCAGTCAGTTTCCAGCTGGTAGGTCTCACTCCGTGGTCAGACAGGGTGACCCAAAACAATAACTGATTTTCCAATCTCCAGGATCCATTCGGCAAAATCAGCTTTAATCCATCAAAGATTGTTTTCCAAACATTCAGCTCGCTGCAGCCGCAACGAGCACTCCTTTTGTCCAGGAGAAAAACTCTTTTTGAATTAATCCAATTTTCCCAAAGTATCCAGCAAATTCAAAGAATCCTTCATGACTCAAGCAACTTCAAAAGATGTTGTTTTGTTCCACAAAAATATTTTTAGATCAGGAAAAATAGTCTTCCACAAAAAGGCAGCTTTTAATCCATTAGATAATGTGGTAATTCCTGGAAAAATTAGTTAAAAATCCATTACGAGAGGCCTTTAACAGCGGTTAGAAGATGAGCAGGGACACTGCGTTCTCCTTATCTTCCAAATTTTTCCAAACATTCAGCTTGCTACAGCACGACTCTCGGCGCACAACCTCTCTTTATATTCCTTCTAATCTGTTATGAACAGAAAGGAAAATACCCCTAATTCAATCAGAAGGGAAAAATTTGGTTTAATCCATTAATTGAGGTTTAATCCACAGAATTGTTATAAAAAAAAAAACTTGTAAAAAATAAAAATAATTATATCCAGGAAAAATCAGTTACTCCGATAAAAATGTAAAAACATCCATTCACAGCTCCGTTGAGCTTTCAAAGGCCCTTTTGCAGCAGCAGGGAGGACAAAAAGAACTTCGTGTTCTTTTTAGCTCAAACAAGCTGATAAACCCGTCCGCTTTCAGCGAGAAGATCTCCGCTTTGTTGGTTTCAACCGATTATTTAATCTTCTTGTATAAAAGGAGGCTTTTTTACTGTTATTAATAATTTACTCTTAATATAAATTTAGTTGTGGATAAACTGGGAAGATTATCCTACCTTTTTCTTGTCAGAAAGTGCCACAAGGGATTTCCAAAAGAATAGGAAAATTATTCCATCTCTGAAGCCAGTCCAAATTGTGAAGAAGTTTGGAAATATCCGGGCTGAGAGGCAAAAAAGCATTCCTTGTTGATCAAAAAGAAAAACCCTTTTTCGGATAATCCTTATTTCTTCTGTTCGGCTTCCAGAGAGCATCAGTCCATAATCCACAAGAGTTCTTCAAAAGTCCAAAACTCAGCAATTTTTCTTCTCAGACAGCCTTTATTTATAGTCAAGAAAAGGGTTTGACCCCCACTATTCTAGACAACCATGTCATTTTCCTGTTTTTTCATTGGTCATTGATGAGGTAACTTTTTACCCCTCCTCTCAGCCCTCACTGAGCAATGACATAATGTCTCCTCCTAGCTGTCCCCCTCCTTCAGCAGAGAATGACCCAATGCATCTGTCATGTGGGCAAAGTTCCAACTTCTTCAGTCAGAAGAAACTTTCAACTTTCACCCAGATTTACTCAAACTGTGGAAAAACACTCTTTTAACGTGCTATGTAATGTTCAAAACTATATTTTTCAACCCTCAGCAGTGAAGCATCCTTTAGTTTGCTGTGAATCATAAAAGAAAACATAAAATAACATACATTTTACCCACATACACAATCACACATCTCCAGTTAATCACTTGACACACACTTCACATAACCATTGCATGTCTGATTTTCTTTGTTGTAAATGCTTGCCCTTTCTAACAGGCTTTGAATCAACCTTGCAGCCTCTTCTGCTCTGCCAAAAGTGTGCATGTTTTTATCTATCTGACCTATATTTCTTCTGCTCCCAAGCAGACCTGCTCAAGAGCGTATGTGTTATTATTTATTATAACTCCTTGTGTGTTTTCTCTGTGTGCAAGCTCATATCCTGATAAGAAGCCTCAGCTGTCTGCAATAACGCTTTGCTTCTGAATGTTTTAGTATGGATCCTTTAATATTCTTATTCTTATTATTTTGTTAAAATAAATTTTGTTACATTTAAACAGTCCTTGAAGCAAAAAACAAAAACTACCTTCCCCAATGACTCTTTTCTATAGCTGTGTGAAAGTGCACAGCCCTCACTCTGAACAGACCCGAGTGTGTGTGTGTGCGCACGTGCCTGCTCCATGCTCTGCCTCTGTCAAAACACCAAAACTAACTACAAGTTTAAAGGTCTTTCTCTGTAACCAAACTCTCATTGCATCTCTGCAAGTCAAACTTTCTGCAGAACATGTAGAGTTTTACATGTTCTGTTCTGTTATTGGTGTGAGATGATAGATTCACTACTTTTTAAATACTTTAAGAACTATTTTCTTTTTTAACAGGCCTTGACAAGCCCTAGTTCTCCTGCAACAAGTGTTATCTCCTTTGACCTATATTTTCTCCGGGAGAGACCTGCTGCTTTTTCAGAGGCCTTGGTTTTTCTGCCTAGTGTGTGCATGTTAAGGCCTGACTCAATTTTATTCCTTATAGCACAGGGTTTAACCAAAAATGCCATATAAATTAAACTAATCCAGGGTTACTGACGGTGTGTTATTACACCCAGCTCTCAGCCCTGTGCCAAAGGCAACTTACCATGTGTATATATATGTGTTGTAAAGATTTTTGTAGCAGTATAAGTCTGTTTTCAATATAAAAGTCCTGCATATTTTGACACCCTCTGCTTGAAAACAGGCGGTACTGCTCAAACAAGTCCTTTAACACTCATCGTGATCATCTCGTCATCTGTCCATGCCATCTGGGACCCCGAGATGTCGTCGTCAGGTCACACAGGATCCTTGGAGCCTCTGGACCCTGGATTGCTGTTCGCTTCTTCTCAACCTCCATCATGGTGTAGTCATCCTGGTTGGTTCCACGTGTGCCGCCCGGCTGAGGTGAGGTCGTCCTCCTCAGGTCATCTCCTCAGGTCATCTCCTCAGGTCATCTCCTCAGGTCATCTCCTCAGGTCATCTCCGGAGATCCTGTAGTGGTCAATGATTCTTCGTTCTCCCTTGTTGATCGAGCATCAGGATCAGCATTCTCCCTGGCTTCAGACATCCTTCAGGCGAGTAGGCAGCATTGCCATCCACACCTACTGAAGCGGTGGTGTTGGCCTTGGGTCTTCAAGAATCAAGTCAGACTCTGAGTCAATGGGATCAGCAACTGCTGAACTGACTGGGATAGCGCTGTCAGGTTCTTCCGGCTTAGCTGGGCCGGTTGTATCAGGACATTGTAAATAAGTAAATAAGTGAAATAAGTAAAGAAGTAAAGAAGTAAACTAAATTCTATATACTAGCAAGAGCCGGGGGGGGGGTTTAAGCGGTGTTGGCTAAAATTATCAATTTCTTTCTGCTTTCGGAATCAAACCTCCTGGGTCGTACTTTGGGACTTTGCTCAGTAGCGTTGATTCTGGCACCGTCTTGTGTTTTACGGTGTGGACAGTCTTGACTTTTGGTTAGGTTTTGATGTTCTCCAGTCTGGTTTCTTCTGATGAAAGGAGGGACTTTGTCACAGTCCAGATGAATATTACCCCAAAATTCCCAACGAGGAAGTATGGCTTGGCAGCTGTCGTCCTTCGGAGGGGCAGGATAAATCACTTCAGCCTCCCAATATCCTTGGTGGCATAATCCCATTAGTGGTCTACAGCCCCAATTGCAGTGCCATTCAGGGAGTTCATTGTCCAGATGAATCCAGTTACATCTCGTTGTCCTTTTTATGTTGTGATGTAGGAGCATTATCCAGGTCACAATTCCTTCAGGCAAAATCAGTAGATTGATTACCTTGAAGTGGGGTTTGTCTGGCCCCGTTAGGTTCTCAGCCTCTACTGCAGACACCCATTCAGGGGTGTTTCTCAGCTGGTCCATCCAAGCTGGATAGCCTGCTAGTCTTACTCTTTCCCAGGTCTTGGTAAGATTTTCAACAGTTTCATTTCTGTCCCATGGTACGAAGATGTCTCTTTGCGTGGTGTCCCAGCAGGTCATGTTTGCATATTTGGATCTCCCATGGGAGACTTTTACATGCGTTAGGCTCCATGGTCTGATTCCGGCTTGATACAAAATAACCAACAACATAACTAAGCCTATTAACACTACGAATCCCCGCAGCAGGGTTCGTAGACAAGTTGCTTTATCCATTCTCATAATCCTTAAACAGTCCTTAGGTCGGTTAGGGGTCGCCATATCTTCATAGATTTGTGGTACATCTTCATAGATGTGTGGATCTTCTTCATTGATGTGTGGATCTGCATCGCTGTTTGAATCATCTCGACTTAGTCTACTTTCCAGACTTGTCATGTTGAGAGAGTTTCTTTTCAAAGACTTTGCTTCTTTTAGCTCTGGGCTTCCTCCTCGAGCGCCTGTGAGTTGTGGTCACTCGATCTTTGAGGAGCTCCAGATATAGTGGAGAGGGGTGTGGCCATCCAGGTTGCAATCTTTACCACACCCACTTCCACCGAATCACCAGCCATTCGGTAGGTTCAGGCTGGGGTCCTTCCAGGTGCCATTTCTGTTGGGGTTTGGGTCCCCATCTCAATTTGATACTTATTCCTTTTATCGTCAGGTAGACCACATTAAATATCCATGGTGAGGTTGGAGGACAAAGCTTAGGGTGATATTCTTCTTGAGGTTCATCCAAATGAGACTTTCTGGTATTTTTGGCGATCGGTCTTGAGTCTATTATGTCTTTCTCTGTCACTGCTCTTCTATGGGGTTCTGCATGTTGCATGGTGTGAGCTGGTCAACCATCTGCCGGCGTTCCAGATTACCAATGTGGTCGCTTTTGACTCTCACTGGGACTTGGTCCTCTTTTCCTTTCACACGTCCTTTGTACAGTTCCACGCAGAGAGGCGATGGGTGTGGCAATTCTGGTCTCAACCCTCTCCACACCCACTTCCATTGGTAGACCCCCCAACATGTAGGTTCAAGCTGGGGGCCTTGCAGCCCACAAAAAGGTTCGTCAGATGGGTCCTCACCTCTTCGACGCTGTTCCTCCGCCTCCCACAGTCTCTGTCTGAACATTTCCCTGGATTTTCTTCCATATTGCACATAGTGTTCACCCCATTCTTCCAACGCTGTTACCGTACTGACAAGAGGGTGTCCTCTGTACGATACAGTCGTCCTGTAAGCCATCCGTACTGGGTATTCTTCCCAATCGTTGATGGATGTGCAGACTCGATCACACAGCATTCTTAGGGGCAGCTCAGTGTTTTCAACCACTATTTTGTTTGGGTTAGTTTCTCGGTTGTAGATGCTTATTTTCATGGCTCGGCTTGTTGTCCAAACCTCCAACTCCCCTATGGAGATCTCGCAGAAATGTGTTTGATGTGGCTCTCTGTAATTATGGCCCCATCTGATTTTGAATTGCATTCCGAGTACTATTAAATAGACAACATTGAAGATCCATGGTGTCCCCATTGGGCTGGGGTTGTATGGCCTTCTCCATGAGTCTTTTGTTACTGCGTAGTCAGTGACACCTCTAAGAGACCCTTTAGTTAGGTCTTTGTTCCTGTAGAACATTATACATGAGCAGTAGTAATTTTTGGTTCTGTTAAACTTTAGGGTGTAATCTTTTCTGGGACGGTCTAACTTTACTAGTTCTTTCCGTACAATTAGAGCTGGTTGATACGGTCCTGTCCTGGATCGTTGAATCAGCAAATTCCACACATAAGTGGGTGCCTCGTCCTCTGAGTCTGAGTCATTGTAAAGCGGGTCTCTGTCCCAGGACCAGCATGTTTCAATGATTTTTGCAGATTTTATATTATCTCTCCCTTTCCAGATATAATTTGGACACCTCACGATTTGATTTAATAATTCTCTACCTTTCTTTCTGCGATGATGAGATCCATTGATGATTCTAGCGCCCCGTCGTTCAGTTTTTAGTTGTCCATTTCCTTGTTCGTGTGCTTCCATTTCCTCAGAAATGTCTTGCTGGCCCAAGCGTTCAGTACACTTAGCTTTTTCTCTGTTTTACTTGGGTTGGGACTTTTCTGTGTCTTCTTTCGGTCAGCAGTATTGTTACTCCCACCGAGTACACTCCTTTGTATGGTGTTACAACCATCTGTACCGAGACTTTAATCCACTGGGTGGAGTCAGGTCTTATGGGCGTGTCTACACTTTGTGCAGCTGTTCTGGGAATCTACAGCATCCTCGTTTGACAATTTACATAGTACTTCACCATAGTCCCCTCCCATTCACAGGTACAATCTTTTGGGCCTCTTTCACTCAATTCCCATTGTGTGAAGATCATTACTCTTGGCAAAACTGTGGTCCTAGTTTTCCCACAAATAAAGGTATCCACCTTTACTGGCTTCAGTTGTACTCCCGTACATCTTTTCTTTTCACCTCAGTTCTGAGGGGTTTATTTTTTCGTCTTTTATCTTCACCTCAAGTTTTGAGGGGCCTAACTTCTCCTGGTCCTTCCCACCAAATGGGTAGGCCAGTAGGTTCCATGTTGACTTCACAGCTGTTTTACAGCTGATCACTTCATCATTTCGCATTCCACTTCATCATTTCGCATTCTGCTGACAGGTATCCTTTCTTGGCGTACTCCAAGATCTTCAGAGCCCTACCTGCCCAAAACTCTGAGGTTGTTGTCTTAAGA
Organism: Garcialebias charrua; assembly: GCA_038048925.1. Taxonomy (NCBI): domain Eukaryota; kingdom Metazoa; phylum Chordata; class Actinopteri; order Cyprinodontiformes; family Rivulidae; genus Garcialebias; species Garcialebias charrua. The sequence continues at coordinate 71,804 of JBBPBX010002457.1, forward strand.
TAACTCCCCCGCATATAGTGGCCATTCTACGATAGGGGAGCATGGTACTTGGTTCATTGGCCATAATCCGGTTTCTGGTTTGGAATTAGCTAGGAATTGGCTTCAGTTGCTCTATTTCTCGGATTCCCTGTTTTTGTTAACACAACCGTGTTATTGTCTAATATTCTCTTCACTTTGTCTGTGGCGTTGTATTTTGAACCCACAGACTTGTTCCAGCATGCTGACGACACTGTTGTCATTAGCTTTTCTTGCTGGTTTAACTACCACATACCCTGACCTCGAGTCCACTAGCACTAGAAGATATTTCTCTCCCTTCTTGCTAGTGACTCCCATGTTTCCAGCAACATCCATGCACACTGAGCCCCAAGGTATGATACTTTTGATAGTCTGTCCATCCACTCGGTGCCTGCAACGTCCTGCGTCATATTGACCATATACCACACAGACCTGCAGTACCTTGCGAATTTGCTTCATGGGAATCCAGAGCTCCTGACTCTCCAACTCCTTACGTGTAGGTTGTACGCCCGTATGACCTAGCCCATCATGCACGCCACGCACAACCTCTAACACGTACTCCTGTGGGACCCTCGGCCCGCCGGGGTTTGTTCCCACTCTCGATCCCGACAAAAACGATCTTTCTCTGTTGCACATAAGATCCACTTTTTCATTCCTCTGCTAATAGTTTCCTTCTTTAGCGTGGAATTTTCGAATCTAGCCACAGAGTCTAACTTAATAATCTGCTTCAACTTCTCTTTCCCAGCCGGGGAGAAGTTGCTTTCATTCACTCTTTGTTTTGCTACTTCGGGGATATTTACAGGTTTTTGTACCGTCCTGTTTGCCAATTGAACTATAAGATGTCTTATTGCTTACAGGTTTTTGCGGGTCTTAGACACCTCTGCCCCTGGGACTATTAGGTAAGGTTTTCCATCCACTTTGGCATAGATTGACACGTCCTAATAATGTTTATCAAGGGTGACCCGCAACCTTTCGACCATTATTTAGCTGGTCCCCCATCCCTTCTCAGTCGGGATTCACGGAGGGCCTTTCTTTCATCAGTGGTCATTTTAGCATATTCTTCTGAGGGCACATAATTGCCCCTTTTTTGAGGTGTTGTGTTATCTGCTGGAGCTTGAAATCTCCTTTGTTGTTGGTTTCCATAATGCGGTTCTGACTGGGAACTCGTGAATCGTTCCTCGTACCGTAGCTCCGGCTGTCTTTGAGGCCCCTTGTATTGTTGTTGCTGTTGAGGGGCCCCAGGGGCTGCTTTTGGTTGTTTCAGGCTTTGTTTCATCTCGTGTCTTCTTTTTTCATCCCAAAACTGTTGTTCCAGGTCANACTCGTGAATCGTTCCTCGTACCGTAGCTCCGGCTGTCTTTGAGGCCCCTTGTATTGTTGTTGTTGTTGAGGGGCCCCAGGGGCTGCTTTTGGTTGTTTCAGGCTTTGTTTCATCTCGTGTCTTCTTTTTTCATCCCAAAACTGTTGTTCCAGGTCATAAGACTTCACTGCCTGATCAATTTGGGTAATCAAGGTCTCATTGGGCATTCTAGCAAAGGTCACTTCTCCTCTTCTCCCCCTCGTCACAGCTCTCAGAGCTTTAACGAATTTCTTTGGAGGAATTGTTCGTTTGAGTTGATACCAGACCAATGTGAGTCGTTGTCCCTGATCCATGCGTGCTTTTGCCCGTTGGATTTGAGAATCCTCATCATCCAGATCCTCTAGAACCAGCCTTTCATAGTGTTTCTGGGCTGACTCTTCTTTGCTAACTGGGTTTGCGGTGATATGTCCCAGCCACAGTTTTCTAGCTGCGTCACATTCGGTGGAGCTGGTTACCATAGGCCACACGTCTTTAATGTACTCCTCAACAGTTTCCTCAGGCCATTTCTCCCTCACCAAGGTTTTCAGCATTTTGTACTCACGATAACTGTCGGCATCCGAGCTGTAGATTTGGCTTTGTTCAGCCCGCCGAGGTTCTGGGACTGAATGAGACTCGTAGTACGACTGATCTACCCCTTCTTGACCTGGTACTTCTTCTTGACCTGGTACTTCATCTCCATCATCTGATATCTCATGTCTCGTGGTCTTACCTGTTTCTTTTGCATATCTATAAGCAGCCTTTTTCATTCTCCTCAACAGTACATCATGCACTATCGCCACATAAGCTGTTCTGAAATTGCTGGTTAGGGGTTGGTGAGCAGCCAAGGTAGGGAATGTAGGCATCATTAAAATGTTAGCCCACTCTCCCAAGGTGGCCTTAACTGTCAATCCCACTTTTTCTTCCAACCTACCTGTCCACACTGATGGGATTTCATAGAAGTTCTGGTCAGCTTCAGGGATGTGGGCTCGGCGTCCATCACGGGTTTGTACAGGACCCCATTTTAGGTCTCTAGCCCTTCTTTCTGACGCTTTGTATACATCTATTATTTCAACCGCTTTCTTTCGCCCTTTTCTTTGCCCAGCTCTCAGTGTCTTAGTTGGTAGGCCCGATATGCCCGCTGTTGATTCTAGGCTGGCAGTATCTTCATCATCATTGCTTTCCTGACTCAGATCCGAGTCTGGTTCCTCCCGGTAGTTTTCGACATTGCTCACTGCACTGTCTGCATTCAATGGTTGTATTGCTTTGAGCGGTCTGTGCTCCGACCTTTCTATTGGATCTGCGCCACTCCTGCTTCTTCTGGTGACTGGATTATTCAGATCCTTCCCTGAGGGTATAGTTACGGCCATCTTTGTTTTCCATGCATCTCGTGACGTTGACGTTGATGGTTTTTCCCCATCCTCTTCCCCAGAATTCAAGGGTCCTTTGTTCGGCTCCTTTTTATTCTTTGTTATAGTGGCCAGCACCCTTGCTCTCCTGTCTTCATGCAGGTGAGTGGGGGTCACTATAACCAGTTCCCGAAGCGAGGCTTCGACCGGCATTCCTTTCGCCAGATATGTTGATGCATTGACAGCAACACATTCAGCTATTTCCCACTGAAGATCGTGGGACCTCAACCCATCTATGCTTATTACTACGCGCCTGAGGTTGTGTGTGATTGCTAGGTCTACCCCCTTTTCGAGGGCTTCTATCATTGTTTTCATGTACCCGTCATTACTTTCAGCCTCTTTATAGCTTTTAATTGGCACATGTATAATAGCATAGTATGAGAGTTTAGCACCGCTTGTCAGGCTCCCGTTTGGCTCAGAACCTACCGGTTTTGCCCATAACTGTTCTATTTCACATTGGTATTCTTGGCCAGCCAATGAGTGTAGGATTTTTTTAAAGGTGGCATTGTGAACCTTGAATTGGTGGTCCGTGAATATCAATAACCCATCGGCATCCAAGGTCCAAGGACTGCCGATCAGTCTATATACTTTAAATCCATTTTGGAAGTTTATTACTTGAGCCTCCTCGGGCACAGCTCTGAGTGTCTTCTTCATCAGGGGTCTTGGCGTTTCACTTGAACGCTTAGGATTTCGTTCTTTATCTCCTTGCCCATGATGAGAGTAGCCTTTTGGTCTTGCTCCCAACTCCTGATGAGATGTCCACCCCGGGGCCACTAAAGGGGCCACTAAAGGTTTTTTTGTTTCCTCACCCTTATGGCCAAAACTGGGTTCATGTCTTGATTCAAGATGGTACTCTTTCGCTGTACATTTCTTGTATTCTTCTCTGGTTATTCCTGAGGGGTTCTGGTCAGGATCAACCTGTCGATTACCGAACGACAATCTTCGCAGGAATCCTTTACCCCACTCTTCGTCTCTTACCCACTGTTTGTCCATCTGTTTCACCAAGCTCTGTGCAAGATGATCAATGCCGTCCCGAGCTTTTCTTTCATATTGCCCATCATCTGGGCTCCATTCATCTTCATCTCTTGTCTCTAGTTTAGTAGCCCAGGACCCATGATTCCCCATTTTCTCTTTTCCGCTTGCTCCAGAATCAGAGTTATAGGCAGGGGTGTTTCTGCATTGGTCCAAGTTCGTTCTGGAGCCCCAGTAGTCAGGGTCTAGGTGAGATGCTGGGTTTATCGGTCTGCCCATCCCACTAACACCTCGCATATCTGGTTTCACTCTAATTGTGGTGTCGTCCCATGAGGAAAGGGGTTTTGTTTGTCCTGTTTTTAACTTGTTGGTTTCTTGCCCCTCTTTCAGACCATTTTCTCCTTCTGAATCTCCCGGAGAGTTTGTTTCAGAAGCTCGTGCACTCGTTGGCTCAAGACCTCTGTCTTTCATTCGCTGTTTGTATAGCCCCATCCTGGCCAGCTCTTCTTCATATTCACTAAACATCGAGGCCGCTTTTGTCTTTTCACCCAAGGTATACCCAAATATTCCTGTGGCTTTGGCTAACATTTTCACCAAAGGGTCGTAGTCGATCGTCGGGCTGATCACAGTGTCTATAAGTCCAGATCTCGGTGCTTCAATCTGTTGCACCCACCATTTTAGCCACAGTTTAATTTCTGCTTTGGTTTTTATTTTTGCAGGGTCTTTTAATACTATCATCTGACAGCCATGCTTCACTAATATGCAGTAAAGTACACCTTTGTCCTTCATGTATTCCCTCAGGTTTTGTTGTAGAATCGTATCACTCACCCTTGGGTTGCTTTCTCTGAACATTTGCTGAACAAGAGGATGCCAAGTTGTAAAACCTTGGCCATGCAAAAGGACTTGTAGTGATTGTCCTCCCGTTTCTCCTACTGGTTCAGGTTTCTGTTGGTGTGGATTTCCCGTTTTGGATTGATCCTTCATCGTAGCTGCTGTTGCTAACTCGGGTTTCGGTACAGTTGGATCGTTGATTTTGGACTGGTCCACCAGTCCTACTGTTGCCACTCCCGTGGCCATTTTCCGTTTTTGTCGTCTCGAGTCGGTATGTTTTCAAAGCCTCCAGACTTTATGTCCCGGTACCTGGGATGAAAACAGACCTGCTGCTAACTTACTCCAAACTATGGTCAGTAGTCCTTAGTAAGCCCTCTTTATTCTACCACCCGTGGTGTTCAGCTAGTAGCTAGTCCAGCCGCGCTAACTCCTCCACCCGGGAGAGTCGTGTGTCGGCGTGTGCTTTTGTCTCGAGTTCTTGAGTTCTTTTTCCTTCAAAAACACGTTGCACGCCACAACTCCTCCACCCAAGGAGAGTTGTGGTTTGGTGCTTCGTCAGTCCACTGACGCACGCCTTATTATCTTGAGTACGTTATGCTTTAAGCACGTTGGGCGCCATGTAAATTCTACGTGAGTGAGGTTAGCCGCAGGATCTTGCGACAAGTCCTCACTCCAGCCTTCTCCAGTAACGGGTTTTTTAACTTTTATCCTAGCACACGAGTATTACCCGATGTGTCTCAAGATTAGTTAGAATTAAGGCTGAGTCGAGGTAATTCAACCAGACTGTTACTGTCTCCATCTAAACGTCACACCCATTATTTTCACTCCGATAGATAGTCCGACTTAGCAGAATGGAGTCAGATCGTACCTCACGGAGAAACGTATATTAAACGACAGCTTACCTCTGTAGATAGTTATTGTTATCCGTCTGGTTAGTTTTAGAACCTAGGAAAATAAGGTTCCAGGATGTTGTTTATATCTTTTTGGCTAACCCAACCATTTAAAACCTCCAATAATCTAGTTGTTATCTTGAACCAAGTTTTCCATCATTAATATCAAGGTGAGTCAAGGAAAATCCAAATGTGTACGATTTATATTCTTTAATATTTAGTTGCAGGGGAATAACAGTATAAGCACTACTTACTACAGAAAAGATTTAATCAGGTTACATAATTTGCATTTAAGAGAGTTAAGTGATTCACAGCTCACCAAAGATGTCTTCCACACGCTGGGCCTTAAGGTGTTTCTTGTAATTGAATTGAGTTGTACTTCAATGTATAATTTGTATAATCTTCTAAAATGTTGGTTTATTCTACAATAATCTGATTCCGATCAAATATGTTTAATCCACCCAGGTAATCTTGGTGTGTTCCAACTTGTGTTTTTATCTCCACCAGGAAAACTTATTTTAATCCTATCAGGAAATCTTGTCACCTCCAGGTGATGCTGTTGCACTCCAGTCAGAAGTCTGCACTCCAGCAGACTGAACAAATCTTTGTTTAATCCCACATAGGAAAAGCTTGTGTTTTTAATCCTTCAGGAAAAACTTGTTTTGTAATCATCCACTCTAGAAATCTTCATTTAATCCTGTTATTATCCAGTCAGGAAAGCCCACACTTCCAACAGACTGAATAAGTCTTCGTTTTAATTCCACATAAAAATCTGGTAATCCTTTTAGGAAAATCAATTATTCCACAAAAGTGTTATATCCATCCATTTGTTCTGCAGTGTTGATGAAAAGGCCTTCCTCAGCAGGCCTGGAGGCTAAAAATAGAACATCATGTTCTCTTAGCCGTATCCAAGGTCAGTCAGTTTCCAGCTGGTAGGTCTCACTCCGTGGTCAGACAGGGTGACCCAAAACAATAACTGATTTTCCAATCTCCAGGATCCATTCGGCAAAATCAGCTTTAATCCATCAAAGATTGTTTTCGAAACATTCAGCTCGCTGCAGCCGCAACGAGCACTCCTTTTGTCCAGGAGAAAAACTCTTTTTGAATTAATCCAATTTTCCCAAAGTATCCAGCAAATTCAAAGAATCCTTCATGACTCAAGCAACTTCAAAAGATGTTGTTTTGTTCCACAAAAATATTTTTAGATCAGGAAAAATAGTCTTCCACAAAAAGGCAGCTTTTAATCCATTAGATAATGTGGTAATTCCTGGAAAAATTAGTTAAAAATCCATTACGAGAGGCCTTTAACAGCGGTTAGAAGATGAGCAGGGACACTGCGTTCTCCTTATCTTCCAAATTTTTCCAAACATTCAGCTTGCTACAGCACGACTCTCGGCGCACAACCTCTCTTTATATTCCTTCTAATCTGTTATGAACAGAAAGGAAAATACCCCTAATTCAATCAGAAGGGAAAAATTTGGTTTAATCCATTAATTGAGGTTTAATCCACAGAATTGTTATAAAAAAAAAAACTTGTAAAAAATAAAAATAATTATATCCAGGAAAAATCAGTTACTCCGATAAAAATGTAAAAACATCCATTCACAGCTCCGTTGAGCTTTCAAAGGCCCTTTTGCAGCAGCAGGGAGGACAAAAAGAACTTCGTGTTCTTTTTAGCTCAAACAAGCTGATAAACCCGTCCGCTTTCAGCGAGAAGATCTCCGCTTTGTTGGTTTCAACCGATTATTTAATCTTCTTGTATAAAAGGAGGCTTTTTTACTGTTATTAATAATTTACTCTTAATATAAATTTAGTTGTGGATAAACTGGGAAGATTATCCTACCTTTTTCTTGTCAGAAAGTGCCACAAGGGATTTCCAAAAGAATAGGAAAATTATTCCATCTCTGAAGCCAGTCCAAATTGTGAAGAAGTTTGGAAATATCCGGGCTGAGAGGCAAAAAAGCATTCCTTGTTGATCAAAAAGAAAAACCCTTTTTCGGATAATCCTTATTTCTTCTGTTCGGCTTCCAGAGAGCATCAGTCCATAATCCACAAGAGTTCTTCAAAAGTCCAAAACTCAGCAATTTTTCTTCTCAGACAGCCTTTATTTATAGTCAAGAAAAGGGTTTGACCCCCACTATTCTAGACAACCATGTCATTTTCCTGTTTTTTCATTGGTCATTGATGAGGTAACTTTTTACCCCTCCTCTCAGCCCTCACTGAGCAATGACATAATGTCTCCTCCTAGCTGTCCCCCTCCTTCAGCAGAGAATGACCCAATGCATCTGTCATGTGGCAAAGTTCCAACTTCTTCAGTCAGAAGAAACTTTCAACTTTCACCCAGATTTACTCAAACTGTGGAAAAACACTCTTTTAACGTGCTATGTAATGTTCAAAACTATATTTTTCAACCCTCAGCAGTGAAGCATCCTTTAGTTTGCTGTGAATCATAAAAGAAAACATAAAATAACATACATTTTACCCACATACACAATCACACATCTCCAGTTAATCACTTGACACACACTTCACATAACCATTGCATGTCTGATTTTCTTTGTTGTAAATGCTTGCCCTTTCTAACAGGCTTTGAATCAACCTTGCAGCCTTCCTTCTGCTCTGCCAAAAAGTGTGCATGTTTTTATCTATCTGACCTATATTTCTTCTGCTCCCAAGCAGACCTGCTCAAGAGCGTATGTGTTATTATTTATTATAACTCCTTGTGTGTTTTCTCTGTGTGCAAGCTCATATCCTGATAAGAAGCCTCAGCTGTCTGCAATAACGCTTTGCTTCTGAATGTTTTAGTATGGATCCTTTAATATTCTTATTCTTATTATTTTGTTAAAATAAATTTTGTTACATTTAAACAGTCCTTGAAGCAAAAAACAAAAACTACCTTCCCCAATGACTCTTTTCTATAGCTGTGTGAAAGTGCACAGCCCTCACTCTGAACAGACCCGAGTGTGTGTGTGTGCGCACGTGCCTGCTCCATGCTCTGCCTCTGTCAAAACACCAAAACTAACTACAAGTTTAAAGGTCTTTCTCTGTAACCAAACTCTCATTGCATCTCTGCAAGTCAAACTTTCTGCAGAACATGTAGAGTTTTACATGTTCTGTTCTGTTATTGGTGTGAGATGATAGATTCACTACTTTTTAAATACTTTAAGAACTATTTTCTTTTTTAACAGGCCTTGACAAGCCCTAGTTCTCCTGCAACAAGTGTTATCTCCTTTGACCTATATTTTCTCCGGGAGAGACCTGCTGCTTTTTCAGAGGCCTTGGTTTTTCTGCCTAGTGTGTGCATGTTAAGGCCTGACTCAATTTTATTCCTTATAGCACAGGGTTTAACCAAAAATGCCATATAAATTAAACTAATCCAGGGTTACTGACGGTGTGTTATTACACCCAGCTCTCAGCCCTGTGCCAAAGGCAACTTACCATGTGTATATATATGTGTTGTAAAGATTTTTGTAGCAGTATAAGTCTGTTTTCAATATAAAAGTCCTGCATATTTTGACAAATGACACAGAATTATATTTTCAAAGGGTATACTTCCATCTCTGTGTACATGATCAGCATGAAAGTTAGTAGGTGGTGGTCAGTTCTTTAAAAAAAAAAATGCTACGTTTTTAATTTCTATCCACCTTATTCTTGGGGGTGTCACTGTAGAAGCGATAATGTGTCGTACTTCCGTTTGACCCCGGAAGTAGAATTTTTGCATTGGCTCCTCGTTGTTTGCTTGCTAATCTGCGCGCATCGTAGAAGTTCTGTTAAAGTTCTGTTTTCTGTTATTTTGAGCTAATATTGTCACGAAGATGTCTTGTGGAGCTCGGGTACCTGTTGCGCTGTTCGTGGCTGTACGAATAATCAGACGAAGCTGAATTTGTGGCTGCAACTAGTGTGTGTTGAACATGCTCCGATAAGAAAAACCCGCATCCTTCTTTGTGGCTGGGCTACGAGAAACCACCTGAAAAAAGTCACCGTATCCTCCAGAGGATCGAGAACACCAGGTATGATTTAAGAGACAGCTTTTAGTGTTATGATTTTATGTAGTCAGTGATTAAATGATACTAATATTTTCGTTCATAACTGGCAAATAAACACACGCACCTATATATGTATGCTGTGTGTGCGTTTATTTATACATATCTATCTATATATCTATATATATATAATATAGGTGTGTGTTTATATATATATATATATATAATATAGGTGTGTGTGTGTGTGTGTGTGTTCATAAATGAACCCTAATGTTTGTATAATGTACTTTTACTTTCAGATGGGCTTGATGAGAGTGTGGAGCTGCTCAACACCACCAGTCACATGCAGCATGACTGTTGGAATGTGGATTGACATAATGTCAGAACAAACCAACGACCTTATTCTATGGTTGCCCCGTGAAACAATTAAAGCAACATGTTTTGCAGAAAGCTAAAAACTTGGACTCCAGAAGTGAATCATACATGCAAATAACACTGTGAAATATTTATTGGCTGTTTCTCCCTCTGGAATAATCATGTTTATTTCAGATGCTTATGGTGGTAAATGCAGTGACAGGTATATAACACAGAACTCTGGGTTTCTGGACTATCTGCGTGCTGGAGATGAGGTGATGGGTGATCGTGGTTTCACAGTGAAGGACCTGCTGGCAAGAGCTATGGTGTCAATTTAATCATTCCAGCATTCACACGCAAAGGATGCCAGCTTATTTCAAGTGAGAAGTGAGAAGACATTAAATGTAAACATTTTTCTCAAACATGTACAGTACTGGTGTACTTACTGTAAACGTAACACAACTCTTAACATGTTTTTTTAAAGGATATGTTAACTATATTACATTAGAAAAGTATTTGCTAAAATGATTAATTTGTTATGTACAATAGTTGACTGTTAACCTTCTTACAAGGTTTGTTTTTTGTGTGCACTATATCAGTTAATTTTGGATTAAACTACTGTTTCTATCTAAATGTCACTTTTGTCATTATCAAGTTTTTAAAGATCGTTTCCTGTCTATTTCATTATTTGTTTTCATTTACTGTATTTCATTAAAAGTTCTCAAGGTGCTTCATTTGTGAATCAGTAAAGTCTTTGTCAAAAGAAATGTCAAGCTCCAGGTGCTCAGTTGGTGTCCAGATAAACATCTTGCAGCTCAAAAGTCCAAAGCAACATCATTGTTAGCTGGACCTGGAGATGTGGATTTTTAATGCTTAGACTGGGCTTTATGTTTGTTTAAATAAAGTGTCCCACCTCTCTTAACATAACAGGACCAACCTTGTTAATGTGAAGATACTAATAAGCTTCAGAGCTTTTCAGATTGCTCATCGCTTCGCCATCTGAAGCAACTGTCAAAGTAGCTAAGTATGCTAGTAGCTAAGTATGCTAGTAGCTAAACATACTAGTCTACGTTATTTTCGGCCACTTCTTCAAGTCGTCCTCCCACCCCTCAACAATGCTAGTAGCTAAACATACTAGTCTACGTTATTTTCGGCCACTTCTTCAAGTCGTCCTCCCACCCCTCAACAGCTGTAGGTAGCGGTAAAACAATATCTCTACATTTGAGTTGTGATAGTTTGTGTTCCCACATATTTTATGACCTAAAACCTCTGACGAAAACCGGTTAGCGCGTTGCTAGCGTGTAACAAAAGTGCCGGTTCTGACTTTCGGCGGAAGTCGTTCACATAATTCGCGCAAGGCATCATGGGGCGTAGGAATAAGGTGGATATATTGCATGATTTTAAAAGCAGATACCGGTAATGGGAAAAGCAAAATTTCTACTGTAAGGAAAATATTGGATTTTTATTAAATACTCAGTAACTTTGGGAAAATAAATCAAGCCAAAGGAAAGGGTGAGTGGAAAAGAACTTTGAGATACAAAAAAAAAAGTTATCCAAAGTTATTTTACAAAGAGCTAAAAACTTTATAAATTTGTAATTATTGGATCCATATTTTCAATACATCATATATGAGAGGAAAGGCACAGAATCTGAGAAGTGCTTCAACAATTTATTTGCCACCCGCTGTCACAGTTCCAGTTATTTTCGAGTAACATGATTCAGATGATGTTGATGGCACACATGCTGTCAGGGCCTCCTCCCGCCCCCGCCATGTTTTACATGAGCACTTTGTGACAGCCACGCTTATAGAAATTGCTTCTGATATGGTGCTTATGGGAAAACTGTGACTCTGTGAGGACTAACAGTTCTGCTGCCCAAATAGTGAACACATGCACTGCTGCGTTTCCAATGCTCGTTCCATCCCATTTAAAGGCGTGTCTAAATGAAACATGACAAACGTTAGCGTAGAGGTGACCGGTGTCGGAATGACTAAACGCCATCCCTTTATAGATTGATAGTCATTTATGTTCAGTACCAAGAGTCTGAGAGGTGTTGAAGACGTGCTGCAATGAAAGTGAAGCAGTGTTTCAAAACAAAGGCTGTGCTTCAGTCGATACAGCATTCTTTGAGAAGTTTCTTTCATTTTACAGTTTCTTGTTTTTGTATAAGTCAAGTTTTTTGGTCACGTCACATATTTATGTTGTATTATGGATGATTACTTGCTGATGTTTGTAATGATGTTTTTCTATGACATTAGGGCTTAGTGTATTTCTAGTTGATGTTTTTATTAGTTATATCTTAGGTGTTATTACTGTTTTTCTATTACATTTTGTTGTTGGATGTAACTGGGACCCTGTGTACATAATCTGGTTTCATCACATGTACCACATGCGGTGCAAATGACAATAAATATTCTTTGACTTTGACTTTGACTACTTTAAACAATCACTTAAATTAATCACTTTAAAGGTCCACTGACATCATCTTACAAATTTGCATGAAATGATAGAAGATCATTCAACTATGTTCGTTTTTGCACACAAAATGATAAAATAATGAAAATTCCTTCCAAACTGAGTCTAAAATTAAAAACTGCTTTTCTCTGAAAAAAAACATTTGTGACGTAGGAAGCAGGACCTTCAGTCTTCGTCTGCCATTAACGCATATTCATTCTCATCCAGATCGCCTTTTTTTAAATAACTTGAAAAATGCCGGTTATGTTGCATTTGGGTGTTCTAATATCATCAGTGAACAAGTGAGCCTTTTCACTTTCCCAAAAGATGTAAGACCTTCGTCAAAAATGGAATAAATAAAGCTGCCTCCCCCTCGGAGCTCCCTGCTTCCTGAACAGGTAAGAGTCAAATACATATGGGTGCAGACCTAAATTAGAACCTGCTGTTCCATTTCAGTTAGGTCTCTCTGTGCAACATACTTGCTATGGGAATTGCGCCCCC
>JBBPBX010002458.1:5825-25825 GCA_038048925.1 Garcialebias charrua
TCCTCCTCCGACTGCAGAAGATCAAAGAGGTGTTAGGAGGAGCAGCAGAACCAGCAGAACCCCTGCAGTGGCAGCCGGGTCGGACCTGGTACGTTATCTCTTTGACTCTCCTCTCACTGCGACAAAGTCCTTTCTGGTAGTCCTCGCTGTTCTTCTTCTCCACCATCAGCTCCGTCTGAAGCTCCTTCACCTGCACGCACGCACACACACACACACACACACACACACACCTGTGGGGTCTCTGCAGGTGGGCCTCATGCACCTGCTGAGGTCACAGGAACAGGAAGCTCACCCTCGACTCCAGCCTGGAAATCTGCTTCTTCCCTCCTTTCAGGGCCGTCTGCTCTGACTCGTCCAGTTTCACCTGCAGCTCTGTCACGCACGCACACACGCACACACACACACACATGTCAGGTGTGTGTGTGTTTCCTATGCCCAGACACTTGATGTCAAATGTTTTTGTCTGGTTTTGCAAGACTAATGTTAATTATTCATTCATGCGTGCTCATCTGCTCACACAGACTCATGTTCGTGCTGCTGTTGTTTTGGCGCATTGTTTTTATACTAGTAGTGTTGAGTGTATTCTGAGTTTAACGTATTTCTTAGTTCTTATATTACATATTTTTACTGTTTATATTTTACATTTGATACTTTTGTTGGATGTAAGTGGAACCCTGTTTACACAATTTAGTTCCACCACATGTACCACATGTGGTATGAATGACAAAGAAACTTTGACTTTTGACTTTGAATTAATGAGTAAAATTTGATCTTTTTTTTTATTTTAATTTTAGTCATTTCATTTAAAAACATACACATACATTACAATCAAAAAATGTAAATAAAATAAAATGAAAGGTGGCAGAAAAAGAACTAGTCTTATGAAAACTGCCCCATTTTACTTAATTCTGACGTAAATCAAAATATTTTTACAAAATTTAAATTAAAATGTAATACACATAGGCAATAACAATCAGCTAAATTAAAAACATAAAAACTCAAACATCTAAATCAAACCAGACAACAACTGAAGTAGATTTATATTAACGATTTCCATATTCTTTCAAGAAACTCGTCTTTATCAGTCTCTTAAATGTACACAGTGATCTGGCATTCTTAACAGTATCTTCCAAACCATTCCACAATCCTATTCCCTGAATTATTGTGGATCGTTCCTTCAAACTAATACTAAAATAATAAGGCTTCACAAACATCTCAATTCCTTTAAGAAAATATACACTCTCTCTTTTAACAAAATTTGTTTGAATATTAACGGGCAACATGCTTTTATGTGCCTTATAAACATCAAAATGTTATAATTAACCAAATCATAGAACTTCAAAGTTTTCAGTTGATAAAATAAAGTAGTCGACGGATATCTATAGTTTTTTTTTCATAATAATTCGTACAGCTCTTTTCTGTAAAATGAACAAAGGATTAGTTATAGTTTTACATGCTTTACCCCAGACTTCAATACAGTAAACCAAATAAGGAACAACTATTGCATTATACAACATAAACATTGCTTTATCAGTGAAAAACTCTCTTACTTTATACAGAACTGCTATCGATCTGGATATTTTTGTTCTCAAATTGTTTATGTGAGGTTTCTTTCTTGCACTTCCTGTTATAAATAAATGTCAGCATAACAAAGCACTGAAGATACATTTAATTAATTACAATTGTAGCAGAGAAAACATCTTTAGTTGTCGCCATCAAAGTGAGGTTAGTGTCTCTCCATGTGTCAGAACCTCTGGACTGGCATACCTTTCACCGTGGACTCCATGTTCTTCTTCATCCTCTCCAGGACGTTGCTGCTGTCCTGCTCCTTCTTCAGCTCCTCGGCCATCAGAGCCGCCTGCAGAAACACAGACAGGATTCAGCTGCAGCGCCCCGATCACTTGTTGGATCTGTCTGATCACTTGTTGGATCTGACTGATCACTTGTTGGATCTGTCTGATCTGGGGTCAGGGCGACTGACGTCGGTGATGGCCTTCTTGGCCTTCTCTGCAGCGCTGCGGCTCTCCTGCATGGCCTCGTCCACCTCCTCCGTCAGGTGAGACAGCTCCGCCTCCAGCTTCCTCTTCTGGGTCACCAGACCTGCGTTCTGCCACATGGGAAGCAGCTGGTCAGTTTCACATTGTGTCTCGTTATTTACCCGTTATTTACCAGTTAGTTACCTAGTATTTATCCATTATTACAGTTGGATACCTGATATTTCATTTTTCATTCATTTCATTTATCAAATTCAAAAGTCAAAGTCAACTTTATTGTCAGAACTGCAATATGTACAGGACATACACAGGACCGAAATTGCGTTTCTCTCAGTCCCTCTGTATTATTTATTTATATTTATTCATTCATTTAAAATACAAAAAATGTTTACAATAAAACACAAATAATACACAAATCAAAATGAAAAGAAGCAGAAGAAGAATAAATCTTATCATGTCTGCTCCTTTTTATCCTCAAAATATTTTAAACAAAAGCTCTCTGGACCTAGTAGTGAAATTTTCTTAATAGAGATTATTTTGTGGTATAGCAGTTTTCACAATAAATTATGGCAAAAGGACACCCTATGCTTTTTTTTCATTCCTATTGCAAGTTTTATACCAAAAACATATCGCAATATATATCGTTATCGCCACCCTTCACAATACATATCGTGATATCAATTTTATGCCATATCGCACATCCCTACCACCCAGTCCCTGATGTCAGACAGGCAGTCGAGCAGAGGTTGAATAGAGCATGTACCATTGTTTCTTAGGGGGAAGTAAATTTGACAGTCGGCGTAGGAAGTGAAAATGTATGCTGTGTTTCCGGAAAAAAGCACCAAGTGGCAGCAGGTATAAAGAGAATAGGAGAGGACCTAGGATGAACCCCTGCGGAACCCCCCATTTAAGTGCTTCCACTGCAGAACTAAAATCTTTGATGGAAACACAAAAGGATCTGTCAGAGAGGTAGGAGCTGAACCAATTGAGAGCAGATCCTGTGATGCCCACCTGCGCATCCGTCGGCCTTGCTGCGGTTTTTAAGTGCTTTATAAATAAAGTTTTCTGAGTCTGTGTCTGAACGTGCTTTGATGCTGCGTTTGTTTTATGGGAACTTCTTGCCTTCAGGACGCTCAGCGTTCCTGCAGATGGTTTCAGAGTGTAATCGTTGGTTTGTGTAGTACCTGTGTGGTGAGAAGGTTGGCTCTCTCCGACGCCTCCGTCAGCTCGCTTTCGGCCATCTTTCGAGCGCGGTCGGTCTGCTCGAGGATGCCTCTCAGCTCCTGCTCCTCGGCGACCATCAGAGAACATCTACGCTCCAACAGGACGAGCTGCTCCTGGAGCTGATTGGTCAGCTGGACTCTGTCCTCCAGCTCCACCTCCTGTTCCTTGACCTTCAGCAGAACGCAGGGACTTTACTTCTGTACTGTACTCTGATGCATGCTCAATATCCAGGTAGAAAAATCTAAAAAAGCTAAGTCTGGTCCTCTGGACATTCAAAAAAATAAAAAATAAAAAATAAAAAGCTTTCGGACGAAAGACGAAACGTTTCTACATTTTTTTAATGCTTTGTTTTGTTTTATTTTTTGAATGTCCAGAGGACCAGACTTAGCTTTTTTAGATTTTACTTTTGTAGTTTCTGTTTGAACTTTTTCAGGAAGTTGTAGTGAAATTAGCTTTATTGGTGAAAAGCTGGGCCACCCAGCAGCTGTTTTCCTGACCCAGATGTGTCCAGGTGAGCGTACCTGAGTCTGCAGGTGTCTGATGATCCTCTGACTTTCGGCTGCTTGTCTGTTAGCGTGTCCCAGCTGGACCTCCATCTCGTTCAGGTCAGACTCCATCTTCTTTCTCAGGCGAACCGCCTCACTGCGACTGCGGACCTCCGCCTCCAGACTGGTCTGCATGTTCTCCAGGGAGCGCTGGTGGCCCCGCCTGGTGGATACACGTGGAGTCGCTGCTTTTGCTTCTTTTAGCTTCTATTAAGCTAATTTAAACTTTAGCATCTGTTTTGATATTTTAAGCTAACTGTAGCATTAGCATCAGCTTTTCCTACTTTTAGCTACCGTTTAAATACTTTTAGCTTTAGCATCTTTTATCTTTTGGCTACCGTTTACCTACTTTTAGCTTTAGCATCTTTTATCTTTTAGCTACGTTTACCTACTTTTAGCTTTAGCATCTTTTTTCTTTTAGCTACCATTTACTTTTAGCTTTAGAATCTTTTATCTTTTAGCTACCGTTTACCTACTTTTAGCTTTAGCATCTTTTAGCTACGTTTACCTACTTTTAGCTTTAGCATCTTTTATCTTTTAGCTAAGTTTACCTACTTTTAGCTTTAGCATCTTTTTTCTTTTAGCTACCATTTACTTTTAGCTTTAGCATCTTTTATCTTTTAGCTACCGTTTACCTACTTTTAGCTTTAGCATCTTTTATCTTTTAGCTACGTTTACCTACTTTTAGCTTTAGCATCTTTTATCTTTTAGCTACGTTTACCTACTTTTAGCTACCGTTTAAATACTTTTAGCTTTAGCATCTTTTGTCTTTTAGCTACGTTTACCTACTTTTAGCTTTAGCATCTTTTATCTTTTAGCTACGTTTACCTACTTTTAGCTACCGTTTAAATACTTTTAGCTTTAGCATATTTTATCTTTTAGCTAACGTTTACCTACTTTTAGCTTTAGCATCTTTTATCTTTTAGCTACGTTTACCTACTTTTAGCTTTAGCATCTTTTTTCTTTTAGTTACCGTTTACCTACTTTTAGCTTTAGCATCTTTTATCTTTTAGCTACATTTACCTACTTTTAGCTTTAACATCTTTCATCTTTTAGCCACTGTTAACCTACTTTTAGCTTTACCATCTATTTTGCTATTTTAAGCTAACTGTAGCATTAGCATCAGTTTTTCCTACTTTTAGCTTCTTTTAGCTTTAGCATCTTTTAACTTTTAGCTACCACTGCTACTGTTCTGCCCCCGCTGTTCTTCTTTTTGAACTTTTCTGACTCCGTTAATAAAGTTTTTCTGCTAATTTCAGCTTTTGTGCAGTAAATGAAACCGCTAAGCTAACGTTGGCTGGTCAGGCGTGTAATTTAAAAAGAGCAGAAGAAATCCTGATCATGTTTTATATTTGCTCACGTCAGGATCTCATCCTGGACTTCTCACAGATACAAACGTTTGAATCGGCACCTTCAGCCAGTTTCTAGATGATCATTTTGGAAGCGTCTGATTGGCTGCTCTGTCCTCTGACTCGTTCGGTACCTGAGGTTTTCCATCTCTTCATCTTTCTCTGAGATCTTTCTGTTGATCTCGGTCCGGATCTGCTGCAGCTCCAGTTGAAATCTCAAAGTCTTGCTCTCCTCGTGCTCCAGCGTTCCCTGGATGGTGGACAGTTGAAAGTTTAACGCTCCGGTTCAGGCTAGCTAACGGCTGACAGGAAGTGTTACCTCTGCTTCCTCCAGAGCAGCTCTGATGTCGCTCTTCTCCATGTCCAGGGTCTTCTTCATCCTCTCCAGCTCATGGATGGTCTTTCCTCCCTGACCGATCTGCTCCGTCAGGTCCAGGATCTCCTCTGTAACGAAAGGGACAAATAATAATAATTAGACGTTAATCATTTGAACTCAAACTCTGGGATTTCTTCTGGACTTAAAGTCCTGATGGATCCAGTAAGAACTGGTCCATGTGGTATCTGCAGATACCTTGCAGGTTTCTGTTTTCTCGTTTCACGGTCTCCAGATGGTCCAGAGCTTCTTCGTAGCTGTTCTTCAGTTTGAAGAGCTCCGTGCTCAGACTGCGAGACTCTTTCTGCGACGCCTCCAGCTCCGATTGACTCTCCTCGAACTTCTGCTTCCAGTCGCCCAGCAGCTGCATCGTAAACAACACAACAAACAACACAACAAACAGAGTTCATGGTTCTGTTCCACCGACACCCGGCTCACGTCTCTTCTCAGTGTGGACCAACCTTGTCGAAGCTGCGTTGCTTCTTGTCCAGAGCCAGGGCGGCAGCGTTGGCGCGCTCCACTTCTGCCACCAGGTCGTCGATCTCCGTTTGCAGACGATGTTTGGTTTTCTCCAGCGTGGAACATTTAGCCTGAGTTCCCTCCACGGCTTCTTCTACCGTCTGCAGTTTGAGCGCCAGCTTCTTCCTGCAAACATCCAAACAAATCTGACAACAGTTTGACGGAGAAAGATGTTTCTATTTTAGTGGTAAATATATCAAAGTATACCAAAAGGTTCAGCTCATTCAGGAGACGAGTGCTGTGGCTTCTGGGTTTTTATAACTTTTTATTTTTTTTCAAAGATATTTACCACAATTTACTAATAATTTCCCTAAAGATCCACATTAAGATCATTTCCTTTAAAAATGTTCTCTTTGAATTCTGCTTCAGCTCCTTTTTTCTTTATGCTGGTTTTAGTTTTAGCTACTGTTGTGCTATGTTAAGCTTACGCTAGCCTTGCCCCTGCAGCTTCGTATTGCTGACTCTGTGGATGTTTTTAAAAAGAAACTGACAACACTTTTATTCTCCCAGGCTTTTACGTCATGATTTTATCTTGTATTTTTGGTTGCCTGGTTTTTAACGGGGCGACTAGGTCCAAAGTCTAAATGCAAGTCTCACTGAGAGAGCAACTCATGTGTAGTAAGACACGCAGAGGGTCCAGAGTCTGTAACGGAGTTAGTGGCAAAAGCAGAGGAGAAGAGAGCAGCAACGGAAGGGTTAAACAAGGCCTGGCTGGAGGGCGAGATTTAGATCAGACAGATTAGAACATCTATAACTGATTAAGATGAATCAACCATATCCAAGATGGTCGTCTCGGCTAAGCACCCGTAGCAAACACAAAAATGACCATAAGTCAACAGATATAAAGGTCAAGTTTGGTTTGGTAGCTGAGAGTCATTCCCAGCTTGTACTTTGAGCTCTGAACAGGTTGTGTGACACCACTTTTTTGTATTTTATTGTTTTGAATTGCGTTAAGGTGGGATGCCATGGTTACAGTGGCAGTATGGTCTTACTTTGCGTCTTCCAGCTCCTCTATTTTCAGCACAGCGTCAGTCTCGTACTTTGCTCGCCACTGAACCACCTCGGTGTTGGCTTTGGACAGCGCCCTCTGCAGCTCAGCTTTAGCCTCCTGTTCCTCTTCCAGCTGCTC
The DNA here is from genome assembly GCA_038048925.1 of Garcialebias charrua. Lineage (NCBI taxonomy): Eukaryota > Metazoa > Chordata > Actinopteri > Cyprinodontiformes > Rivulidae > Garcialebias > Garcialebias charrua. The sequence continues at coordinate 12,959 of JBBPBX010002458.1, forward strand.
CCTCAGTAAACTGCAATCATGACGGGACGCCTGCACAGCGTGAGCCAGCGACACCCGAGCCTGCGGCACCAATTCAAGATGTCAGAACACGTCATGACGCCTGAATTTGTTGGAAAACAGCTCTTAGTTCAACTTATTCCAGTTAGTATGCTTTGAAAACAAAATCTTACCTTGCTTCCTTCTTCAAGTTGCTTCTTCAAATTCTCAGTGTCCTGGCAAAAGCTAAGTTTGGAGCGCTGCAGCTGACCAATTGTAGCGTCCCTGTCCTCCAGACGACGGCGGTACTCATCTGAACACGGCAGAAAAGTAGAAGCAAAGCAGTTTGATACTTTCTGCTCCAGTCAGAGATTTTAGACAAGACTAACACTTGTGTCATTTTATTTACCCAGGCCAGGGACTGAAGGCAGACTAACATGCATGTTTTTGATCTGCAGCCAGCAGTTCTGATAAGCTTGCACAGAAAGTTTTAGGGGGGTGGGGGGTGCAATAGATGAAGCTTATTGTCCATGGTTACTCATGACCCAGGAGAAATTTGATAGTCGGCCCATCTCCAAGGCCAGTGGGGAGTCAGATTCAGATAAGTTTGATTGTTGATTTTCTTCAGGCAGACAGATTTTTTTCTTCAGCCTTGAGTCCATCTGGACGATCCGGTTCCAAAATGGCCTAATTGTGGGAATCCATTCCACTGATCCATGCTGTGAGTCTCCCTCAAGGTCGAGCCCACCACGCCGACGAGTCCTAGATGCTGCAGGTGGCCTGCAATTCGCATAAATCGCCTCCACCTTACGGTTTAGCTCGTAAATCAGCTGATTTTGCTAGGTCACAGCACGGATCAAACCTTCACACTGGCCCAGAAGCTTAACCATGGCCAAAACTGCTGCCGCTGCCTTCTTCAATTTCCGATAGAACAGAGCCCTTCCGATGCCAAAAGGCAGAGTCCCTGCTATCATGAATCCAAATATGGAAACGTCTTCAGTGTCCTCCTGAGACAGGACTGAGAGACACATCACCTGCCACACTCCCCACGAGTCCATGGCGTATCTCACAGTGTACATCTCAGCTGGACACGCCGGTTCCCCAGGACCTTGTCGTTTTGTTGAAAAAAATCTTGTCGATAGAGTTGAATGCCCAGGATACCAGATCCATAATCTTAATTTACGTTCGGGAGATGCGTACACCAGGCGCTTCAGACACACAGAGACAGAGAGCAGAGCATGAAGAAGGATGAGGGGTGGGGGTGCGGGGGCCAAAAAAAAGCTGCCACTTCAAGCAGAGCAAGGGAGGGAAAATGTGAAAAATGCTATGCTAAAAAGCTCAAACTACACAGAGCATCCACCATTTTGAGAACTGTAGAGAGACAGCCTATGTCACTTCAAGGGGCCTCCCATTTTTCTTAAAGAGGCACGCTATTCGCTTCCTCACTATCCATCCTTCTGTTCAAACAGTCTTATACTGCCGTCTCTCCAAGACATTCTCAAACCTCCACTGGTATGTCATCAGGTCCTACTGCCTTCCCCTTCTTCATTCTTTTCAGAGCATTCTGGACTTCACCCTCACTAATCTTTCCCACTTCCTGGTCCACAGTTTCTATGACCTCTACTCTTCTTTCTCTTTCATTCTCTTCATTCATTAGCTCCTCAAAGTAATCCTTCCATCTTCCCGTCACACTCTCCTCACTTGTTAGAACATTACCATTCCTATCTTTAATAAGCCTAACCTGCTGCACATCCTTTCCAGCCTGATCCCTCTGTCTTGCCAATCGGTACAAGTCCTTCTCGCCCTCTTTAGTGTCCAGTCTCCCATACAACTCATTGTACGCCCTCTGCTTTGCCTTAGCTACTTCCCTCTTTGCTCTATGTCCCATCTCCTTATATTCCTGTCTCCTCTCTTCAGTCCTCTCACTGTCATATTTCTTCTTGGCTAATCTCTTTCTTTGAATGGCGTCCTGCACTTCACTATTCCACCACCAGGTTTCCTTATCATCCATTCTCTGTCCAGATGACACACCAAGTACCTTCCTACCTGTCTCTCTAATTACTGTTGCTGTAGTAGCCCAGTCACTTGGAAGCTCTTTCTTACCACCCAGAGCCTTTTTTTCATTCATTCAACCTTTATTTAGTCAGGTAAATCTTTTGAACCTCAAGGGCTCATTTACGAAAGCGACCTGCTAAAACTAAAGAACAATGAACAGCAGTGGTATAATTTCCTTAAACAATAAACAATAAACAAACAAACAATAAACAATAGAAAACAAAAGAGAGAAAAAAACAAAAGAAAGTTTTTTTTTTTTTTTTTTTTAACAAAGTATCAAAAAACTAGCAAAACATTATAAGGTAGACGTATAAAATCAAAGACAGGAACAAATCTGCATTGGTTTTTGCCAGGATTCCAACAGATTCTGAAAACCATTTAGAGAAGTCAAGGTCGAGAGCTTCAGATCTTTTTGTAAGATATTCCATGAAGCAGGAGCGGAGTAGGAGAAGGCCCTTTTTCCAAGTTCAGTCCTCACTGACGGAACACTGCAGGTAATCATGTCCTGAGAGCGCACACTGTAGCTGCACTCACGCAAAGACATGTAGGAGGAGATGTATGAGGGCAGCAGACCAAGAAGTGATTTAAAGATGAAAATGTACCAGTGGAAGAGTCTGCGTGAGGTTAATGATGTCCAGTTAACCAGTGAATACAGGGTGCAGTGGTGGGTACGATAATCACAACCAGTTATGAATCTTAGTGCACCATGATAGACAACATCCAACATCCGCAGGGTGCTTGTAGGAGCATTCATGTAGAGAATGTCACCGTAATCAATGGAGGGAAGGAAAGTCACAGACACAAGGCGTTTCCTGACATTCAGTGATAGACATGATCTGTTTCTGAAAAAGAAACCCAGTTTAACTTTCAGTTTCTTCACTAGGTTTTCCACGTGGAGTTTAAAAGAGAGATGTGAATCAATCAGGATACCCAGATATTTATAGGAATCAACAAACTCAATAGGGACACCATTTGAAGAAAAAATCAGAGGAGGATCTGCTGGAACCGCCTTCCTATTTGAAAAAAACATCCCTTTTGTTTTATCAGCATTTAGGACAAGTTTGAGACGGAACAAATCTGACTGGATGATGTCAAAAGCGGATTGCAGTAACTGGAAAGCCTTAGCAACTGTTTTAGCTCGGCAGTAAACAACTGTATCATCAGCATAGAAATGTAAGGATGCATCAGGGATGCAGTGACCTACATTAGCTATGTAGATTGTAAAGAGAGTGGGTCCTAAAACTGAGCCTTGTGGTACACCATTTTTAACTGTTAAATAGCTGGAAGAAGTACCGTTATGTTGAACACATTGCCTCCGATTGGAAAGATAGTTAGAAAACCAACCGATGGTGTGATCAGAGAAACCGATTTCTGAGAGCTTATGACACAGGATGTTATGATCCACAGTGTCAAAAGCTTTAGACAGGTCTAAGAAAAGTGCAGCACAATAGTCCTTAGCATCCAATGCTTCAACAACATCGTTCAGAACCTTCAGAGAAGCAGTTGTTGTGCTGTGTTTTTTCCTGAAACCAGATTGATGGAGAGGTAAGATGTTAAATGAGTCCAGATAATTTTTGATCTGGGAGTTTATCAGTTTTTCTTGAACCTTGGCTAAGATGCAGAGTTTAGAGATCGGTCGATAATTGTTCAGTGAGGTGGGGTCACCTCCCTTCAGCAAAGGAAGAACAAATGCTGTTTTCCAAGCATCCGGAATGGTGTTTTGGCTTATGGACAGATTAAAGATGTGGGTCACAGGGACTGTGATGATATGAGCAGCCAGCCTTAAGAAATAAGGTGGAAGTTCATCTGGACCTGCAGATTTTTTTGGATCAAGATCATTTAACAGTTTATTTACCTCACTGACTGAGAACGGAGAAAAAGAGAAGGTGTGATTAACAGATGGTTGACTTGTAGGAGGGATTTGATTTGTAGAAGTTTGATTATTAGATAAAGTGGCTGATTTTCCGTTTGTAACTGTGTCAAATAATGAACTAGAAGCAACAAAATGTTTATTGAAACAGTTCAGGATCTCGTGCTTATTTGACACAGGAACAGAGTCAACAAGAAATTGTGATGGGAGGTCAGATGATTGGGGGGTGCCTGAGAGAGATTTAATGGTTTTCCAGAATTTTTTTGGATCATTTAGATTTTTGGAGGTCTGAGATAAGAAGTAGTTACGTTTTGCGGCTTTGATGGCAGTTGTGCATTTATTCCTTAGCTGCCGAAATTTCAACCAATCAGTGTCTGAGTGTGATTTTCTTGCTGCGGCCCAAAGATGATCTCTCCAGTGTAGGAGATCAGCTAGTTCAGGAGTAAACCAGGGGCTGTCACGGCCCTTTATCCTGAACTGCCGGAAAGGTGCGTGTTTGTTTACAAAGAGAATGAAACTATTATGAAAATAGTTCCAAGCAGTGTTCACGTCATTGATTTGTAGGATATGTTGCCAATCAAAGTGGGATAGATCCCAAAGGAATGACTGTTCACAGAAACGTTTCAAATCCCTTTTTTGAATTATTCTGGGCTTAGCAGGTGGAAGTTTAGTAGATCTAAGAGCTGCTATTATGGAATGATCACTCAGAACGTTAGCAAATACACCTATACCAGGAAATTTGTGAGGAGCATTTGTGAAAAACAGATCTAAGGTAGAAGATTTTTCAGGACATTTTATGTTTGGTCTGGTGGGAGAATCGATAAGTTGTGTTAGATTGAGAGATAGGCAACATTCCTTGAATTTATCACAGAGGGGGGTCGACTCATTCCAATCAATGTTGAAATCTCCAGCCATAACAATCTCATTGTGTTTTAAATTTCCTATGAATTCAGTCAGGGAAGCCAGAGCTTCAGGTGTTGCGGAGGGGGGACGATAACATCCAACAACAGTTAAGGGCTGACCTCCTTTCAAAGTGATGTTCACAGCTAAAGCCTCAAACTGGTTTGCGATTGTTTTTTTAGATGCAATCCTGGCAGCCAAAGAATCTCTGATGTAAATAGCGACTCCACCTCCCCTTGTATTACGATCACAACGATAGATCTTAAATTCATTGATTGCCAGGTCATTTTTCGAAACAGATTTTTTGAGCCAAGTTTCAGAGATAACGATCACATCTGCCCCAGAAGAAGTGATTAGGATTTTCAATTCATCAAGTTTTTTTAGAAGGCTACGAGCGTTTACATGCAGAAAACGGAGACCTGAAATATTTTTGAACTCATTAGGTGTACAGTAGTTAGTGATTGGCCCTGGGTTTGGCTGAATCCCTGAGATCAATAACAACATTAATATCAGGCATTTACTTGACTTCTTTGTCAGTGATGTGTAATTACAGCAGTTAACAGTGTGACATTTTGCCCCCATAATTGAACCATGTGAAACATTGATGAAGACACGATCATTCAGAGCCCAAAAACAATGAAAGTCGCTGTGATGGGCAGATCCAGATGTGTTGATAAGATTCAGTGATTCCAGGTAGTCTGAGAACTGAAAATAAGGACAGTAATATGAATGATGCAGAAAAGTCTCTGACCATAAAGCGTCACAATTTAAGTGGGCAAACAGGTCCTTTGAGGAGGCCCAACTACAGGGCAGCTCGTCTCTGAATTTCTCACAACATTCTTCCTTCTTCAGCTTCCACCATTTGGTCTTCTTCTCTGGTTTTACTCTTTTTCTCTTCTTCGCAACAACAGTCATTCTACACACAACCATCCGATGCTGTCTGGCCACGCTCTCCCCTGCCACAACCTTACAGTCTCCAATCTCTCTCAGGTTTCCTCTTCTACACAGAATGTAGTCGACCTGTGTACTCCTTCCTCCACTCTTATAGGTCACTCTATGTTCCTCCCTCTTTTGGAAATAGGTATTGACTATAGCCATTTCCATTCTCTTGGCAAAATCCACCACCATCTGTCCTTCCTGGTTTCTTTCCTTGACACCAAACCTACCCATCACTTCCTCATCCCCTCTGTTTCCTTCACGTCCATTCAGGTCTGCTCCAATCACCACTCTTTCCTCCCTGGGAATACTCTCTATCACTTCATCCAGATCTTTACAAAATGTATCTTTCTCCTCCACATCACATCCAACCTGTGGAGCATAACCACTGACTATGTTTAGCCTACCCTAATCCCCACCATGGTAAAACAGTTTGAACCCTGCTCCAATACTGCGAGCCTTGCTGCCCTTCCACTCGGTCTCTTGGAAACATAAAACATCTACCTTCCTTCTCAGCATCATGTCAGCCAGCTCTCTACCTTTGCCTGTCATTGTCCCCACATTTAGAGTTGCAACCCTCAGTCCTACATTCTTGAGTTTCCTCTTCTCCTTCTGTCTCCTGACATGTTTCCCTCCTCGTGGTCTTCGACTAGGACCATGTGACAAAAAAGTAAACTACTGAGTAAGCTTGATTATTACAATATCTAAAAGTTATAGCTGTAACGTTCTGAACAAACTGAATGTTCGGCTGTTGTGGCAGGTGTTAGGGACGTTAGGGAATCGTGGTTCAGATACCAGCATGGCAGGAGAATCAAGGACCACAGACATCGCAGGGTAGCGATGTGGTTAGTGGGCTCAGGTAGGTATATGTTCAGATGCCAGCGTGGTAGGAGAACCACACGGATGTCTGTGCGACATGTCCAAGATTAGTTAGGCGCATTGCACGCAAATGATCGATGCCATCCCAAACATTTTTCACTTTTTTTTGCCATGAAGCTGAATAGATGAAAGTTTGCTGAAGTACTTAGACTAAAAACAGACAGAGGAAACTATAAATGGGAGAACAATCATGTGATGCTGACTCAACCTTCAGTTGAGGTCAGATGTCAGGTTTTGATTGTAGTGGTGTTTGATTGTAGGTGGTCCCCGACTTACGGCGATCCGACTTTACAAACGCATCATATTAATAAAGATATGAAATAAAAAAATAAAAAGTGTGTGTTTAAATGTTCTTGATTTCATGTGTACAGCACTTTGTTGCAGCTGTGGTTGTTTTGAATGGCTTTATAAATAAAGTATTATTATTACATAATTTTTAATTTTTAAGCCGATTTACGAAGTTTGCGGCAGTTTCCGACAGTTTCCAACAGTTTTCGGCACTGCCGCCGTGTCCGCCATTTTGCGGTTAGCTTTGGTTAGCTTCGGCCTCGACAGATGGCTTTGGAGGACTGTATGTCCAATAAGAGGTTGCCTCATATGGATAAATGAGCTGGAAACGCTCGGTGAACTCTGTGGACATCTCAGGCCCAAAGCAGCAGCCGCCGATCGCTAACCCTGGACACCGAGCTATGTTTTTGGCAGTGTCCACCATTTTGTGGTTAGCTTCGGTTAGCTCCGGTCCCAGCAGTCAGCGAGCGTGACCAGAGGAGCCACGAGCTAACATGCTAACGCTAGCCCCACCAGGGACACGGACCCGACGGGCGGCGGAGACGCCTGCTGCAGCCGGGAGCTCGCCTCGATGTCCGCCTGGTAGCCTCAGATGTTGGATGAACACCGAGCTAACATGCTACAACGCAGATAAACAGCTGCACAGCCTTTTGGAGGGACGACACCGAGCTAACAGAGGGGCTAAAATGCTAACGCGGCCCCACCGGGGACACAGAGCTGAACGGGCGGCGGAGACCAGCTCACAGTAAGAAATTGTTTTTTTATTTTTTATTACTGTATGTCTCTAAATGTACTGTACTGTATGTGTTTTTTTATTATGTAGGGTACTGTGTTAGGATAGGCAAAGTGCTTGGTAACTTACAGTACCGTACATGTACGTGTATCATTGGCGGCTGTGGTGTGCTTTCCGACTTACGGCGATTTCGTGTTACGAACGGTGCGTAGGAACGGAACTCGTTCGTAAGTCGGGGACTACCTGTATTGTGTTTGTGCTTTACCGGCTTCTGTTACGGCTCGTGCTCTTTGAGCAGAAACATCAGTCAGTTGCCTCTGAAGCTCGTCTGCTCGGTTGTTGCTCTCCGTCAGCTGGTCCTCTAAAACCCTGCACATCTTTTCCACCGTCCCCTGCACACACAAGGGTAATTATTAGGAATTAAACTTCTCATTCATCATTTTCTCTGACCTGATTCACCAAGAAATTATAGTATTTAAAGCTTTACTTTTACTTGCTGTGAGTTTGATTTAACATGTGTTGTACTAGTGCTGGGCATATGACTAAAAATTTGTATCAGTTTTTTAAAAAGATTCTGGCAGTTTCACTGTATTTTTTTGTTTTGTTTAATTAACTTGTTTTTTTTCTCCATGATGGCTTTTATATATGTTTGTGGTTTATTTTACTGTCAGGAGTACAGGAGTGCAAGTCTTTAAATCAAGGCTGTAATCAAAGTATCAATTTCTTTGTCCCCCAAAAATTGCGCAATACATGAATGAGTCAGTAATACTGACTCGTTCATTTGATACAAAATATGTTCATCCCGTTAAGACATACCTAGAATCCAGTGTTGAAATCATTGCTCTGGACCCATCTTTCTTGACTGTCTGTAGCGGGACTGTGTATTTGCATAGTTGGATTTTTACTGCGCTTGTAATGTCGCTCCATCGCTTGCTTTTCCGGTCGCATGCCTTGCCCTTGAGAAAATGCCTGTTCAAGCGATGTCTGACCCTTTGGCTTAACTGTTTCACTGGCGCTACTGGTTGACGGCATCAAACCCAAAGACCGTAATAGCATACATTCTTGGTATTCCAACACGTTTTCTGCTGAGGTGATGGAACAAGTTTATAGCGTTACCTCCACCGACAGCAACAACGGCACGACAAACTTTGCAATATACAAACTTTTGGTCTGCGTCAGATTTTTCAAACCAAAAAACGTCCATACTGCAGAAACAGATCCTCTCTTGGGCACAAGTTCTTCTTTTATATCTCCAGTCTCACTTTCTCTATCACCATCTGTTTTCTGTTCTTTATTCCAACTTACGACCAGCAGTTAGCTAACAGATTGTTAATGCTACCTGGCTGTCTGAGCTCTACCTTTTATATTTACTGGCAGTGGTAGAGGTGGTCGATATGGCTCAAATATTATATTGTGATATTTCAGAGCATTCTGACAATAACAATAAATTTCGTGATATAGCAAACAAACAAAAAAACAGAAATCGAAGTTATTTATTTGACAAAATTAACTTAACATGTTGCTTTGCAGTATTATATAACTTAAAAAAACAACAAGGGGTAATTTTACTGAAATTACTTTATTTAGTAAAGTATTCAGTCTCCAAGTATAAAAAAAAAAAAAAAAATGATTTTTTATTTAGATTGAAAAAGTCTGCACAAAATATAGATCAACAAAATCCACCACAAAAACTAAAGTGCACGTGTAGTTTCCCAAAACAACTAAATAAAATGAAGCTTAAGATCTGTTGAGCATAAATGTAACATACAACAAAATATATGTTGCCTTTAAATGAGCTGTAACTTCCAGAACTTGTAACAATGTGATCAGCTGACCCTGAAGCTTGTTGGTGTTTCAGCTTCATCTGTTCCTGCAGGAATTATTCATTTATCTGACTGATCTGTCTCTGATCACCTGCCTCTTGGTCCGTGGACCGACTGTAGAACTCAAGAGACAGTTGAGCTGTCTGTACTTGCAGTTTAGAGCTGGATGGAGAGAAGATGAGATGCGCGTTGTTTGTTTTTAGCATTTTAACTAGCTAGTATTGCATGTAACTAATTAGCGTTACACCAGTACCAACAGGTGGAGGGGGTGCGCAGTTCGGTTTGGTCGTTTGAACCGCTCGGTTGTTAAGGGGCGGGGCGCCCTGACGTATTACGTCATGAAATTAGCATATCATTATATCTTTTTTTTTGCCCGGGCAAGCTTTTTTTTAACCGGTATTACCGGGAACGATATGATATGGCCCAGCCCTAGGCGGTGGTGCCATTCCACGCAGCGCTCTCCAGCACTTCTAGCGGTGAACATTATATAAATTGCTGCACGTTGAAGCGTTAAAGACATTTTCTCTGCTATGCAAAAATTCATTCCGGAGGGGACATTACAACCGCTATACCGGATGAACCGGAATACCGCCCAGCACTATTTGTACCTTATCCACGTGACAGACACTAAGACAAGTGACTTTTAAAAAACGTAGGTTCGTTGTTTTGTTTGCACCTTTGTTCTGGTCAGTTGCTCTACGTTTGCAGCCAGGTCGTCAGCCTCCAGCTTCACCTCAATCTTTTCCTTCTCCAGTTTCTGTTTGACTCTCTGCAGACCTTCAATCTGCTCGCTCAGCTCCACCACCGCGTCCGAGTGCTTCTTCCTCAGAGTGGCGGCTGTAGCTTCATGGTGAAGCCCCGCCTCCTCCATCTCCCGCCGCATCTTTTGAAAGTCAGCCTCTCGCTTCCTGTTCAATACGAAATTATGTACAAATGGGAAACACTAATCCCTTTAGCTACCAACTCTTCTGAACTGTCATTTATGCAAACTTAAGTAAAGCAACCATACACCTAATTCTAATTTTTAAAAGCAACTATGGAAAAGTATATTTAGCTACTGGGTTGTGTCTAAGTTGGTCTTGTTTTAGACAACCTGTTGAGGGCGATTTGAGCAGCCGAGGCTCCTCCTGCCTCCTCCAGCTTCTCTCCCAGCTCCTCCAGCTCCTTGGCCATGTCGTTCCTCTGACGCTCCGCTTTGAGTCGCCACGCCCGCTCTGCCTCCAGCGCCTCCTCCAACTCCTCAATGCGAGTCTGCCAGAACAACCGAAGCATGCTGAAGCAGCACCAACGAGGAGGAAGATGAGTAAGCAGCATCATCCCTGTTCTCAGACCAACCTGAAGCTCCTTCATCCTCTTCTGAAGCTGAGCAGCCACACTCTGCTCATCCTCCATTTTGGCTCGAAGCTGATCCAACTCAAAGTCTTTTCTTAAGAAGAGTAAAAGGTGAGAGAATAATGAATAATTTAAGTGACTAGCTCTTGAGTCATTGGGTGCTTTTGGACCAATGGACACTCTGCAGGTTATAAGGACCCATGTGTGATATTTCACAGTGTGATTGCACAGCACAGCTGCCAACTTGGCCACAGTAGCCCCAATGCAAAAACAAAAACCCTACATCAAATGGTTGTAAGGATTTTGAAATAGTCCTGTGGTCCAAAAGCACCTACTTACTGTGAAATGGTCAAAAAACAATCCTTACTTCTTCAGTCGGTCCTCCAGCTCGTCCTTCTGGTTCTCCAAGTCCTTCACTGAATCCACGGACAGCTTCAGATCACCCTCCAGTTTACGTTTAGTTCGATCCAGTTCGCTCCGCGCCCTCTTCTCCTGCTCTAAGGAGGCCTCAGCCTGCGCAGAACAAAGGATAAAAGGAATACACCGTTTTTTTTTTTTGTCCTTTCAGAGCCACTGTAGTTCTGGTGTTTCATTATGATGAAGGGCAAACGAGTGGTGGTGCAGAGGTTAGAGAAGGTGGGCTTGTGATCGGAAGGTCGACGGTTCAACTCCCCGGACCTACAACATCAAAATGTGGGTGGGAAAGGTGAAACTCCCACACTGCCTCCACCCTAGTTAGCCCCACTCTGGGCCCTTGAGCAAGGCCCTTAACCCCCAGCACCCTAGGTGGCAGCTCTCTGCTCCACACAGAGGCTGTGGTAGCTCTGTGGTTGTGTCAGGAAGGACATCCTGCATAAAAACATTTGCCAAGTTCGTTCTCTGGGGAGACCCCTGAAGAAGGGAGCAGCCGAAAGAAGAAACAAAATTATGATGAAGCTAACATTTGTAGAACCTAGTTTGAAATGATTCCAGTGCCTTATGTTTGGTCTCAGTGTTTCTTTACGAGCATTAAACGTAGCACCTTCTGATGTCTTTAGGAAGCTAGACGATGTCAAACAGTATTTTAAAACTATAGCAAAAATCAAAGGTGTATCTGTTTACGTATAAACATTTGGAAACATTTGATAGAAATATAAGTGTCCAGTTTTTTATAAGAACTCTTAAAAGGATGAATCCCCCATTTTTGGGACCTCCCAAAACTTTGGAGGTTAGGACCAAATGAACAGAAAAGGGGACACTTGTAATCCAGGGGTAGGGGCTGTTGTATTAAAGGCAGCTAAACTTTTTAACTCTCACACAAAGAGCTCCTCATTTTATCTTTAAGAATAAAAAAAGTTGATTAGCCTTTGACTCAACTTGATAGGATTATCCCTTTGTGGGTTTAAATGCATCATAGAAAACAGACTGGCCTGGAACTGGAAGTTATTAACTGATTATCATGTTCGATGTTAGAATTAAAATTTTGAGGGCCAATCTTCCTTACATTGTCCACTTGCTGCTCCAGTCGAGCTTTGGCTTTAGCCAGCATGTTGACCTTGTCCTCTTGTGCCTGGAGGTCAATGAGTGCTTGCTGGTGAGCCTCCAACAGGGCAGCTTTCTCTCTGCTCAAAGACGCAACGGATTCATCCAGAACACACATCTCATGGGACAGGTTCTTCACCTGGACAAAAGAAAGGAAGCCTCATAGCCTGAAGGAAGTGAATGAAAGCAGCAGGAAGATGGCTGTGTGGAGCCACACCTTGGTTTCCACGCTGTGTCGCTCTTTCTCCACTTTGGCCAGTGTCATCTCCAGGTCGTCAACATCTCTCTTTAGCGATGCCAGCTCGTCCTCCAGCTGACGCTTCTTGGATGTCAAGTTGGCAGTCACCTCCTCTTCATCCTCCAATCGCTCCTGCATCTCCTTCAGCTTTGACTCCAGGGAGATTTTAGACTGAATCAGCTGATTGCAGCGTTCCTCCGCATCCATTAGGTTGTCTTGTTCCTGAATAATTAGGGTGAAAGAAATAATATATACAATATGGTGAAAAAGTTGTGCCCAAAGCTGAGCATTAGTCAGCTGAAGAATGATTCAGTTT
>JBBPBX010002458.1:28325-30235 GCA_038048925.1 Garcialebias charrua
TGGATGGATAGATGGATAGATAGATGGATAGATAGATGGATAGATAGATGGATGGATAGATGGATGGATAGATAGATGGATGGATAGATAGATGGATGGATAGATGGATGGATGGATGGATAGATAGATGGATAGATAGATGGATAGATAGATGGATAGATGGATAGATGGATGGATAGATAGATGGATGGATAGATAGATGGATGGATAGATGGATGGATGGATGGATAGATAGATGGATAGATAGATGGATAGATAGATGGATATATGGATGGATGGATGGATGCCTCACTGAAGAAGTCTGGCTGAAGGATGAAAGGTCTCAGCATAAAAAGAAATCTTCCAGATGACCTGACTGAACGTTGTTGGATGCTACACAGTATTTAGTTGTTCCCTACTTCGGCTGTGTGTGAGTCAAGTAGCAAGGCCATGACTTGAAAGCAGTCCACATGCACCCTCTGCTGGATACATTGTACAGTTACGCCATTTGCAAGTAAGGACACGGCAGCTTCCAGCATTGTAGGGGTGAAAATTAGATGTGCTTATATTGGAGCAGAGTGGGACAATTATCACTGATACAAAATACGTCCCCAAACGTCCATATTGGCCTAACATGTCATCCCTACCGATATATCAGTTGGGCTCTAATGCTAAATGCACATAGCCGTACAATATTCAAGGCAATCTCTTTCTGTCATCATGGGGGAATAAACAGTCTTAACAGCGTCGATACACAGGCACTAAATGTAACTAAACGTAGAAACAAAATGCATCACAGCTTCCTGAAATTTAACTCACTGCTTGAAGCTGCAGAGCCAAATCTTTTTTCTCTTGAACCATCACCACCTGCTGCTCCTCGGCCTCCCGCCGCTTCACCTCAGACCTGATGGGCACAAACGCAACCATCACATACAATTAGAAATCTGTCTCTGAGCAACTCGTTTAAATCTGTGGACCAACCTTTCAAAGGCCTCTTTTAACTTGGCAAAGTCCTCTTTCAGCGCAGCCAGTTCCTTCTCCACTTGGGCAGTCTTTAGTAGTGGACGCAGCTTGTAGAACATCATCATCCATAGCCAAGTTCTAACTGAGAAGAATGCCCTGACGTTGAGCTGGATGACCATCAAAGCATCCCTGAAAGGAATAATTCAAACCCACAATAGATCAAAAAGACTAGACAGCCAAGTCATTACAGTATTTAGTTTCGTCGTTGTTCTACCAACTGATTCTTCTCAACCACTCAGCTTAGTTTAGTTTAAGTAGAAACTTAAAAACAGTTCACGATATCTGTGTATAAAAAAAAAGAAATAGGTGTTGAGGTATCTGAGAGAGAGCGAGATGATGCAAAGAGTTTAAAGCTGCTTCTCCATGGACCTGTCTTTAATCAGTTTGCATCGACGCAGCATCGGCCAATGGTGTCTCCATTGCCTGTTCCTGCTCGGTTATTGGACCCGTCTCAGCCGTGGTTCCAAACGAGACAAGCCGAGGAAGCGATTTTGACATAAGCAGTCTCCAGCCATTGACTGGCCCATAGATTGACGTCACTGGATGAACCAAGGATGAACTTGCAAACTCTTCCTGAAGCACCATTTTCAATCCAATCATTGTAGAGCGGATTTCTCGAGATACAGCAAATCCCATGTTTCACATGGACCAATGATGAGTGCATGCAGCGTGAGCTTGATGGAGCCATGAGGAACAAGCACGTGTACCGAGAGGTGTCTGAAAAACTGTCCGCCCACATCTACACTCGAATGTTTGAACAGTGCTGGGACAAATAAAAATATAAAGAAATCAGGCTACTTTGCACTGACAACCCCGCCCACAGAGCGAAGGACACACTCCCAATGGAGACACACCTACACTTGAGTTACACTTGAGTCAAACTGAATATAAAGTAATCAGAGTGGTAC
>JBBPBX010002458.1:30298-76914 GCA_038048925.1 Garcialebias charrua
CCCCTACAAGAAACATTGAAGTGGTCATCAAACTTTTTGTTGTTACCCTCATACTGACCTCTTCAATGTCAAATCCTGTCGTTCGATCCTCATCAGCTTCCCTCGACACATGGCCTGAACAGCGGTGATGATGTGAGATAGGCGATGGTCTCTCATGTCCTCCAGCTGACCCAACAAACCAGCCTTAAAGAAAACCTAAAGAGGAGCAGGTCACGTTTCAAAAACAGAATGTGATGTAACCATCAGGTAACTTCAACCAAAACAACAACGACATTAGTGCGGGTTCACCGCACCTTTGTATGTCCAAACTTGTACTGGGTGTGGTCGACATCAAGAGAGCCCAGGAGCTTCTCTGCAGCCTTCCTGCTGTCCATAAACGAGTCCTCGGGGATTGCAGAAGGGTTTAAGATACGGTAACTGAAAAAATAACATGGGTTAAAGAAGTTTAGGAGTGTAGTGGGTTGAAGTGAACATTGGACATAACTCAGCTATTTAAGGTGGACAAATGGAAGATAAAATATGTTTTAGACCACAAACTATTCATAAATGGACAGAGTCTGAGGGTTGTCTTTAATAAACAGAACTAAAACCAGCAGCCATGAGAAACATCGTCCTTCAGTAGCTCATTAACTGAATGTCAGATTTTCAGCTCCTCTGGAATCACCTTGTTGGAGCTAAAATCTCATTTTCTGTCAAACTTTGGTATTTTAATTCAATTAAAGAAATGGAAATAAATAGTTTTTTGATGGTTGTTGGTAAAGAGACCAAAATTTACATGTTTTTTTTTATTTGGGCAAGTTGTGTTGACCCAACACTGGTTCATCCTTTGACTGTCAGTGTTTCCTCTTAGGTCACTTTCCTTGGCAGTGCGCTCAACTCTTCCGTGATTTTGTTCTACTGGGGGAGGTGAGACACGTCTGTGCTGCACGTTATTTGTGTCGACCGCATGCGCATGTGTGCGTGTGTTTCATTCAACCTTTATTTAGGCAGGTTAATCCCATTGAGCCTCGAGGACTCATTTACGAAAGCGACCTGCTACAAACTAAAGAATGATGAACAGCAATGATACAAATACATTAAACAATAAACAAAAGAAAAGTAGCAAAAACTAGCGAATATTATAAGGTAGATGTACAAAATCAAGCTGTTTTAGCTAGCACATCTGTATTGCGTGCTGCTAGCTTAGCGCTATGGGAGTGATGTCAGTTGTCAACCGGGGGGGGGGGAAACCCTTCTTGGATATTGGTAGGGGAAACAGTGACTTTGAGAGCCCTTTTAGTCTGAAGAGTCGTTGCTTCAGACTACATTTGAAGCATCCGGCCCGCCTCCACATTTGGTCCGGCCCCCAGAACAATACCAGAGAGCATTTAGATTTTTTTTTCATATGTGTATTTGTATTTGATAATAAAGTTGGACTTTTGCAATAAAATGTTCCTTAGTTATGAACTATTTTGAACTATTGTTCCACATTTGATTTATTGTGTTCCACCCTTCTGCGGTCTGTGCCCCTATCTGGCAACCCCCAGAAAAAAATCCTAAACCCGCCCCTGTCAAAGACAGAATGGAATAATGGCAAAAAGATTAGGTAAGAGAAAATTTGATTCAGAATGCAGGGCATTTAAGCTGCAGTGGACAAAGGATTATTTTTTTGTTCAATGCAAAGAAAAGGCTGTCTGTGTCATCTGTCAAGAGGCGGTGGCGGTATTCAAAGAATACAATCTGCGGCGACACTATGAATCCCGTCACAAAGACAAGTATGATAGCTTGCAAGGCCAAATGCGAGCAGACAAACTCTCAAAGCTAAAAAGTGGACTGTTAGCTCAGCAGAATACATTTGCACTTTTGTTCTGTGAAGAAACCAGAGAGGGTTATTTGGTTATTATTTATTTTATTAATAGTGTTATTATTTATTTTATTAATAGTGTTATTATTTATTTTATTAATAGTGTTATTATTTATTTTATTAATAGTGTTATTATTTATTTTATTAATAGTGTTATTATTTATTTTATTAATAGTGTTATTATTTATTTTATTAATAGTGTTATTATTTATCTCCTGACTTTTGTGCTGTGAAGAACCCAGAGAGGGTTATTTGATTGTGCTTTCTGGAAAACAATACATTTTTACATTTAGGCACTCCTGCAATCATCACACTTTTTCCTGTTACAAACTGACTCCGGCCCCCCACCAGAGAAGGGAAAAGTTATGTGGCCCTCACAGGAAAAAGTTTGGGGACCCCTGACTCAGTGTATGTATTTAGAATGACTCTCAGTTACTAGTGGAGTTGTTTTGCCCACCCCAAAATGATTTTAATCAATTTATTAGAAAGTACTGTAGTCATTAACTATACATCTGATATGATGGGTTGACGCCAAAGGCTTCACAGCTAATTAATCTCAGCAAACAAGACACGCTTGTAACTAAAAACTGGAGCTGGAGCAGCACTAACATTTGAGTTAAATTCACCCCAATGCCACCACACTAAATTTGAGCTCCTGTTTTTCATGGTGGCAGGTGAAAATGAGGGGTGGTTTTACACTTTTGCACAGTAACAAAACTGTCATATTTAGAACCCACCGTTGTTTGAACTCGGCGTACAGGAGACGGTTTGGAAAGCCCTTTCGGCAAATCCTGATTCCTTCGAGGACGCCATTACACCTCAGCTGATGGAGGACCAAGAAGGGATCTATCACACCTGGGAACAAAACATTTAGATATTCCTATTTTTGTGATGTTTAAAATATACAAAACACATTAGCCATCATGCTACACACAAGGACTTCTCGTAACTTGGATGTTTTATTGTGTTTACTGTACTGTAATTGGTTCAGTTGAACCTGCTTCACTCATTAGTCTGGTTGTTGAGGCTCACTCTCTCTTTTTGGGCAAACATGGACAATAAAATGGCCTCAGTTTTAGTTCTTGTGTTCAAATGATAAAAAAGGTAAACACAGAACATACCTCCTAGTAATCTCTAAAAGTTTTACTGTTGGTTGAAAACAAAACTATACGTAGGAAATAAACCATATATTTTTATTTATTAGACCTTTATTTTACCAGATGAAATGTTTGAGGACATATGTTTGATTTCTGTACAGTACAGCAGCTGTGATAAGAATACTAAAGGTAATAATCACTGACAGCTTCTGGTTGTGATTTATCAGTAATGTTGGATTATTTTACCTGGATTCTTGGTCTCATTGGGGATTATACAGCGGACAAAGTGAGGCTGAGTGCTGCGGAGGTTCGCCATCAGTTTATTCAGATTTTCCTGCAATTCAACCAAAAAAATGGTGATTAGATGAATATTACATTATTTCTTGTACGTTGTTTCGAAGCCAGAAAGTTCTGATTCTGGACTCAACTCATTAGAACAAGTTAGTTTGACTCAAATTGTTTACCTTCAATTTTGTGATTTACACAATACTGAGTAAAGCTGCGTACTAAAATCTCTTTAAATTGTATGAGAGTTTACTCAAAGTTATTTAAAGTTCAGTTAAGTTACGTACTATACCCTTGTAAAATAAACAACGTCTAAATTACATTGAAGAATTTCAAAAGTGGAAGCTGTCTTATACATGTCACAGAAATCCAACACCTTTTTGGCACATACCAAGTCTTTCCTATGTTGCAAGAATATGAATTAATCAAGCCCAATAAAAATGTCAGAACCCCAATTTATGTTTTATTTTAAAAGACTAGAATACTCAAGGCCAGTTTATGATGCCAGGGATGAGCACGCCTATTGCCTCACCTTGGCCTAACACGTGCACCTGACATTGACTACTCCACTAAGGTTTTCCCCTAAAAGGCTTTGATAAAACCAACAGTGTACTGCAATGCACTCAGTATTATTAGTTAATCTTTATTTAACCAGGCAAATCCCATTGCTATCACAAATCTCTTTTGTAAGCGAGGCCTGGGCCTGAGACAGCCCAATATGCAGGTTTTGGATTGTGAAAGGAAACCAGAGTACCCAGAAACCGTGTTTCCATCCATTTTCATTTCGAATTTTCAGCTAATTTTTGAAATCTCGCAAATATGTAAATATAAATTAATGCGAAGCAGAAGTGTTTCCATCAACTGGCTTGAATCGCATCTACCGGGCCACGCACAGCGTCATTACGTCAGACGTCAGCGTTACGCATGTCTACAGTAAACAGGAAGTTCATTCATTCAACCTTTATTTATACAGGCTAGCCTCGTTGAGTCACGGGGACTCATTTACAAGAGGGACCTGTCTCACTCACACCAAACAACCATCCACTCTCACACTCACACCTAGGGTCAATTTAGAGTCACCAATCAGCCTAACAAGCATGTTTTTTGGTCTGTGGGAGGAAACCGGAGTACCCGGAGGAAACCCACGCATGCACGGGGAGAACATGCAAACTCCACCCAGAAAGGCCCCGGACCGGGATTTGAACCGGCAACCTTCTCGCTGAGAGGCAGCAGCTCTACCAGTTGTGCCACCGTGCTGCCCAAAGTAGCGGTTGAAAACAGAACCCGGCCACACATCTCGTCAAAATGGAGAGAATATTTCAGGTACGTGTTGCTATCGGGCAAGTTGTATTTATTCTGTCATGCCAACTAGTTTTAGCGATGTTACATGTTGTCCGGAGCGGAAACAGCTGATCAGTCACGTGACGTGAATGTTCGCTACGGCAGAACTGAGTCGGCAAATCTGTTTCCATCTGTCGTTTTGCGCATCTGCTCATTTTCGAAGATCCCAAAAACCACCTCAAGCGAGCGTATAAACTTTTTGGCGAATTTGAGGAAGTAACTTCGCATTTTGCCGTTTCCATTAAGCTTTTCTGCTGCGATACTTCAAAATGCGCATCTAGAAACCTTGATGGAAACACGGCTAGAGAGAACCCCTCCCAAACATGAGGAGGACATGCAAACTCCACACAGGAAGACCCAAGGTCCGTGTGGGGGATCAATCTAACATAGATCGAAATTAAGACCTTGCTGCGAGGCAACAGTGCTAACAACTGATCTGTTGGGCTAATGAGACATTCTCAAGCATGGCTCCAGGAGGGTCCATTTCCAAGCAAGATAACTTCTTTTCTTTGGTCTTTCTTCATCAAGGTCTTCAAATTGCTCTTAGTTTGACCCCTCCACAGAGGCTATATTTGCCCTGGGCGACCAGGAGCAGAGAACCCCTCCACCAGGTTAAGGTGGTGATTCTGGTGACAGTGATAGCAAAGCTCAAGATTTATTGGTCTGCCTGTCTTCTAACTCTCACGTGACCATGACTAATGGGTCATGACCAAAAGAACACAACCTGGATCCAAGCTGGTTTCCCCTCCTGGACCCATGGCCTCTGGACTCCATTCAATCATTCAACCTTTATTTCTACAGGTTAATCCCATTGAGCCTCGGGGACTCATTTACAAGAGAGACCTGGTTTTAACAGAGGGATGACAACAGTGGACAGCAAAGACAACAGTAGACAGTCATAAAAAGCATACAAATTGAGAATAACAAATAAAAGAAAATGGTATTAAAAAACAAAACAAAAACAGTTAGGTTGTAAAGTGATGTAGAATACTAAAAACAGGAACATGTATGCATTGGTTTTTTGCCAGGATGAGAAAAAAAAGTTCAAGTGACCTGATTTGTTTAGCTCTGAAAATAACATTTCTGAACTCTGGTAGAGACTGAAAGAACGAGGTCGTGGATACGGGAGGTTGAAATGAGTTTCCTCTGCAGGGTATGGACTCTCCTTTAGAGACAGGCTGAGAAGTTCAGTTATCAGGAGAGACTCAGAGTAGAACCGCTGCTCCTCCACATCCAGAGGAGACAGTTGTGGTGGTTCAGACATCTGATGAGGATACTTCCTGGACGCCTACCAAGGAAGGTGCTTCGGACATGTCCAACTGGGAGGAGAACCTGGGGAAGACCCAGGGTACACTGGAAACACTGTGCTTTACAGTTGGTCTTTGAACACCTCTGAGTCCTCCTGTGGAAAGAGATGTCTGGACCTCCTGCTCAAGATGCTGCCCTGAGACCAGAGTCCAGAACAAGCTGAAGATAATGGATGGAAAATAACATTTCTGGACCTTTGGTACTTTTGAAAGTTTTTTTTAGCCCACGTTGTTTTGCTGTTTTTGTAACTGTCGTTTAGAGTTTGATCAGCTTTCGTGTTGCACGGCCACATCTTTCAATCTCACCTTGTGCAACTGTGACACGGTCTGAAAAGACGCCGCTTTCCTCTTCCTGTGTTTGGTCTCACTCTTGTGTTCACTCGCTGAAACAACACAAACAAATCGTTCAACACAATCTCACTCATCTTGTGTAGTCGTTGGGAGTTTTACAGCCTGTTAAATCAGAAGAGACAATTATTTACCCGTCCCAGCGCAGACGTAATAATCAAACAGCCCAGCCATCAGTTTGCTGGAGGACTTCTGGAAGAGCGCCACCACGGTCTCATTCAGAGGATCTCTGTTCTTGTCCAGCCAGCCTGTGATGTTGTATGGCACCTTCACAACAAAGTTGGTGTTAGATACAGGTGGACTTTTTCTACCTGGGCAAACAAAAACCCTAATGACCCTCAGAAGGGAGGGGGAGATAAATCTGCATGTGATTTTAGCTCCCTAGATGGGAAGAGAAATGTCTTCAACTATAGAAAAAGTCAAGTTGCTTAGTTTAGTAAAGGAAAGTACATCGCTCACCTCTTTGTCAGAGCTCAGAGTACGGTACGTGTTAAAAATGACTCAACCACTTTCAATGTAAATTTTGGTTGAATATCTGACAAAGTGCCTGAGTTATAGTCATTTTTGTGTTAGCTAAAGTGGATTATTTTTGATAGCCATCATGAATTGACTCAAAAGTAAATAATTTGATATGTACATCAAACATTTACTTTGACAGATAGATCTGTCCAGGTTATTTAAATATCCTTCAGGGCGGGGGTCAATTAAATCTTTGACTCATACAGTAAATTAACTTTAGCTGTAGTGAAAGGAAAAACCTTATCCCTGTTATATATAGAGAGATTATTAATTTTAGGTGAGGAGTGGAAGGTTTTGTATGTCCCTCCCAAATCTACGGTTCTATTATTGGGCCTCAAATATTAGACTTTTTGGATATTGACTTGAGGCGGGTAGCCCCTCTTCTCCAGCCTGGGTCTCCATGGAAGCCAACTCTGTAAGACCCGTGTCTTTGGCAGCTCTGTTATACTCACCATTACAATCCTCAACTAAACCTTACACTTCTAATAAATTGGTGGAGGGATCTTTAAAACTATGGAAACAATTCAGACGGCACTTTGGCCTACAACCTATTTTGATACATGCTCCCATATCCTCAAACCACACTTTTCCACCATCTCTTTCGGATAATGCTTTCTTGTCATGGCGGAGAAAGGGTCTCTCTACCTTTCACGACATGTACATTAACAATACCTTCGCCTCATTTCAACAAATCTCCGAGAAGTTCGATATCCCTCGCCACCAGTTCTTTAGGTACTTACAAGTGCGTAGTTTTGTCAGATCCACCTACCCAAACTTTCCCAACCTTCCCGTGGATACAACCCTGGACATTTTTCTAAAACCCCAGGTCAAACTGAAAGGAGCTATTTCTTCCACATATAATCAAATTATGACCCTACGTCCCCGAACTCTAAACTCTATAAAAATACTCTGGGAAGAGGATCTGGGTCAGACCTTCTCAGAGGATCTCTGGTCACAAGTCTTACTATCTGTGCACAAATCTTCGATTTGTGCCAGGCACAACTTGATCCAATGTAAGCTTGTGCATCGTATTTATTACACCAAAGCACGCCTGGCCAAGTTCTACGACAACATTTCCCCTGCTTGTGATAGGTGCCAGCATTCCCCAGCTAATTTAATTCACACCATCTGGCTGTGTCCTCAACTTATCAATATTGGTCTAAAGTCTTTGCTATATTATCAGACATTTATGACAGACAATTGGAACCAGACCCATTAATTGCCTTATTCTGAATTACCCCTCTGCAGTCCACCCTGTCCTCATCACAAAAGTCCTCCCTTGCTTTCCTGACCTTTTTGGCAAGGAGAGTGATCATTACAAAATGGAAATCGCCTCGCCCTCCTTCATACACCCATTGGCTTCGAGATGCGTTACACTTTATTAAACTTGAAAAAATTTGTTGCACTCTGAGAGGTTGCTCTGCCAAATTTTTGGGATTATGGAACCCTCTTTTGAGAACCCTTAAAAGGTTAAATTTCCCCAATATCCCAAACTGATAGGGTGATTTGTGTGTCTGTAGCTGGTGTATGCACATGTCGCTACTATTTTAGCTCTCTCTCTCTCTGGAGACGACCTGACTATTCTGACGACGGGGTCCTCCCCTGGCGCCTGAATCCCCCCTTCCCCCTTCTCCCCCCCTCTTTTATTTTTATTTATTTTTTATTATTTTATTATTTTTTTAAAGTTGTTCGTTTTTGGTGTTCAATTAAACGGACAGTACATTGTTAAAATTGTATTTTCAACATATTCTCTGTAATGTACTTCACAAAAAATCTAAAATAAACTTGAAGGGAAAAAAAGGAGTGGAAGGTCTTGTTCACGAATGAGGGAAAACTGGAGCGTGAGATCGATAGGCGGATAGGTGCAGCGTCCGCAGTGAAGCGGGCGCTGTACCGGTCTGTCGTGGTGAAGAGAGAGCTGAGTCAAAAGGCAAAGCTCTCAATTTACCGATCGATCTACGTTCCCACCCTCATCTATGGTCATGAGCTTTGGGTTATGACCGAAAGAACAAGATCTCGGATACAAGCGGCTGAAATGAGTTTTCTCCGCAGGGTGTCTGGACTCTCCCTTAGAGATAGGGTGAGAAGCTCAGTCATCCGGGAGGGACTCGGAGTAGAGCCGCTGCTTCTCCACATCGAGAGGAGCCAGTTGAGGTGGCTCGGGCATCTGGTTAGGATGCCTCCTGGACGCCTCCCTGGTGAGGTGTTCCGGGCATGTCCCACCGGGAGGAGACCCAGAGGAAGACCCAGGACACGCTGGAGGGACTATGTTTCTCGGCTGGCCTGGGAACGCCTTGGGATTCCCCCGGAGGAGCTGCTCCAAGTGGCTGGGGAGAGGGAAGTCTGGGCCTCCCTACTTAGGCTGCTACCCCCGCGACCCGACCCCGGATAAGCGGAAGAAGATGGATGGATGGAAGTTTAGGTGATGATTGTTGCAGAAGCTTCTGTTAAACCTCTGCCCACGGTTTACCAGCTAGGCCTGTTGTGATAAACAATAAATCAATTAATCGCATGATAAATTAAAATGTGGTCAATAATTAAATTTATCAGCTTTATTGTTCCTTCGTGTCTCTCTTCCTACTGAAGACCCTGAACGACAAAAGGCTCAACTCCTTAAGAGAGATCCTGCCTTAAGCCACACAAACTCAGCATGCTGGTATTTCTTGCTCAGACTACACATCTGCTCATGGACTGTTGAGGCAGCTGCTTCTCTTTAAATGCAGTGGGCTTTTGTTAGTTAGCACTTTTTGTTTATGAAACTGGCAGTTTTGCCCGTCTTCTCTACATAAAACTAATGATTTTTATTTTATTGAAGAGCAATTTAGTTTACAGACTTCATAATCCGTACTGTTTTGGTTGAATGCACTTTTTCGTTTTCTTTTTGTATGTAGTTTTTATTCAAGTACATTTTTTGTTAACGGCGACTGAGAGTCCATTTTATTTTAGTTTTTGGGTGTTTGGTTTATTTTGTGTTCCAGTATTGTGTTCTTTTGAAATTAGTTTATTGATCTTAGAGAGGCTGCACTTGCATTCATCATCTCATCTACTTGATTTCAGACACAATATATGGTCCGTATGAAAAGAACAAGAACACAGAGATAAAAAGCTTTTCTATAGAGGCTCAAATGCCACAGAGTCCAAAAAAGTAGAAAAGTATCTCACAGAGCTTAGTCCAGGGTTGGTCAGTGTAGCGATGATACAGTTTTCAGCTTCAGACAACCTACACATGAGGCTTTATTATGTCATTGTCATTACATTAGTTTAAAATGGTCTCCAAACAATATTATCATTTATCACAATAATGTCTGAGACAGTTAGTCGCCCATCAAAATGTGTTATCGTGACAGGCCAATGACCAGCTTCCTCAAAGTTTCCAGGCCAGATGGGAAACTGCTCCTGCTTTTTCTGAGTTAACTGTTTTTTATCCTGATGTGATGGAGGAACATCACTTCATATTTACCAAATTTAGACCCGTTCAAATGTCCAAAACTTCTAAAATCACGCTCTAGACTCCATCTCAGCTTTTAAATGTGTTCTTACAATAGTGTTATTACATAAGAAGCCCAAACTTGATGTTTTAGACATGTTAGGTTGAAAAGGCAACTACCGTATTTTCCGGTGTATAGGTCGCACCTTTTTATGTTTTTTTCAAGGCCTGCGACCTATACTCAGGTGCGACCTATATATGGCTTGTTATCACTTTCAGTGAAACAAATTTTTAAATCCAGCTCATTTCACAATTACGTTCATTTATTAAGGAAAAGTTCAGCTCAGACATATATTTGCTATAATTTTTATCAAACAAATAATTGTTTTTAAGTGTTAATCTTCTTAAAAGCCTTGCTGTGCAGACATTTGCAGCAGAGCTAAACGTAGGTGCGACCTATACACCAGAAAATACTGTACATGTGTTTAAAGTGAAAGATACACTTTAAACGAGAGATCATCCAGACCTTTAAAGCACCTGATGTAAGAGTCTGGACCCACGGCTCTAAACTCCTTCTGAACAGACTCTGATCATACATGACATCAACTGCTACCCACCACTCCGGCGTAGTGAACCACTTCAAAGTGTGTCTCGTATTTGCGCTTCTTGTCAAGTCGTGGTCTCTGGAAGTTCGGGGACTTCCCCAGGTGGTGGTCGTACAGCTTGGTGTTAAAGCTGTGGTCTGTGGCTTTGGGGAACATGCACTCCTCCTCCATGATGGACAGAATCCCCATTGGCTAAACACAAAGATTCATTAGGTGTATTTTCAACCGCCCTGCATATTTCCACTCAGTTCACAGATAAGAAGCAAACCCACCCTCTCTATGAGGTTAATGCAGGCCTGCAGGTCCAGACCAAAGTCTATGAAGGTCCACTCGATCCCTTCGGTCTTGTACTCCTCCTGCTCCAGGACGAACATGTGGTGGTTGAAATACTGCTGCAGCTTCTCGTTCGTGAAGTTGATGCACAGCTGCTCGAAGCTGTTCAACTGCAGGGGATGAGAAAGTGTATTTTTAGATTCATTTTAAAACCAGGGTTATTATGACATTTATTTATCAGAAACTGAGAGGCTTGTGTTGAAAGCCCCTCAGAGGAGCAGCGAAAAGGGGGAATGGAAATACCCTCCGTCTGTCCATGCATGTTGTGAGCACGATAACTTTAAAAATGGCTACATCTAGGCGTAAGAAATGTTCTTTTCAAAAGTTGTGTTGCCACATCACAATTCAAGGCGGCAGCTGCCATATACATCTGTATATACGTCTGGTATACGTCTCAACCTTAAAATGCAAATGTGATCTGTCTTAACATGTGATTGTCTTAAATGTGCTTCTGGTATAGTTTTTTCTGTCTCATATGGTGTCATGAAAGACAAAATGTGATACATCTTTTTTTAATACCAACGCTGTGACCCTCATGGTTCTTTCCTTGTTTTCACACCTTTGACCTTCATCCCGATACGGATGGGAGAGGCCGCGCTGAAGAACATAATGTGATATGCCCTGATGCATGCTCAATAATCCAGGTAGAAAAATCCAAAAAAGCTAAGTCTCATCCTCTGGACATGTTTTGTTTTTTGAATGTCCAGAGGACCAGACTTAGCTTTTTTGGATAATGTGATATGATGTCTCATGTGGTCTGATAGCAGCAGCTTCACACACTCGCCCCCTTCCGGATGACTGTGCATACATATTCACGCTGTACTGGTGCAATCTTGTGTAATGTTAATAAAAGTACTCTGACTCTGATATATTTCAACTTTGTAAGTTGGATAACTTGGAAAAATAATCAATGTGCCAACTTCCATTTTGGTGTGTTGCTACATCTAGGCGTAAGAAAGGTCCCAGTAGAAAATTGGGGTTTTCACGACAAAATCGTAAATGGCCACAGTCGTACATGTATGTAAACTGACCACCTCTATCATTTGAGAAAACTGCTTTCTAGTTTTTAAATCACGTAAAGGTATAGTTTTCTCAGACAATTGGGGTGGCTGCAGATTAATCTATGGTAGTGAAGGCCACCATTGGCCACCCTTAGCTCCACCACTGCTCTTGGTGGTGGATAAAATGTCTCCCTCTTCTCATCAGGATCCGTCACTCTGCTCCGTCCACAATGAAATGTGTTGTTTTCTGAAATCTTCTCTTGCTACGATCAATACCAGTTAGACCTTCAACAAACATGACTGACTGTTGAAACAATGACCAGGAAGGTGTATCTGTTTGATTTATATTTTTGTAACACATTTGACAACTTTATGGTGAATAGTGGAGGATAGAAAATGTGAACGCAGGTTAGGAGGACTGTTTTTTATGAGCAGTGCTCCACTTGTAACTGTGAGACTAGCTATAGCTGGATCTGAGTAGCTTAGCTTCATGGTTGCTAACAGCTGAAGCCCCGCTGCACTCGCTGTCTACTGAGATTCTTGTAGACAAAGCTCAAACATGTCCAGCCATTATATCGCTAATCGGCGGTCGCCTTCCCCCTCCCAGTACTGTATCGCTATCAGCAATAGCCACAATTTCAGGTCAGACTTTAGTAATTGAAAGAGTTCCTGTGTTTTTTTATTTTTATTTTTGTGCGTGTTTACTTCAAAGATTTCAAATCCGGCGATGTCGAGAACTCCGATGAAGTACTGTCGAGGCAGCGGGGTGTATAAAGACGAGTTGATTCGACCCACGAGCCACCGGAACATACGGTCATACGTGGCTTTGGCCAGGGCCGCCACGGCGTAGTTGACCTGCAGTCGGGCAGAACAAGGCGAGTTTAGTTTGAAGGTGGCTGGTTCAGATGCTTCACTGTGGCTCATGGACTGGTACCTGCTCCACTGTCTGCCCTTTAACAATGAACTCATTTCCAACTTTGACTCGAGGGTTCAGCAGGCCTTTCAGCAGCTCCGAGGCACTGATGCCCATCAGGTACGCAGCCTTGTCCACACCTGAACACACAACACGCACATGCTTAAAACTTTACTTGTTTATAAATCTGATGACTTGAGTTCTTTATGATGCTGAGTCAGACACGCATAAAACTTTAGACTTTAATAAAATCTCAGTTTCAACAGACAACTAGAAGAATTTCAATCGTTTCTCTCTTTTAGCAGCATCCCAACACAGAGACTCAGTTTGTTCCTGTTGACCTGAATCGTGGTGTGGATCGATTTCAAGGTATACCGCGGTGTCGAAAAGTCACGGTGTCAACACCACTACGCTGGTGAAGATTCTCAGTCATCCAGGAGATGATGAATCAAAAAAAGGCGTTCAATACAGAAACAACTGGACTTTATTTGTAACAGAAGACGTTTTGCCCTTCATCCAAAGGGCTTTCTCAATTCAAAGAGCAGAGAGTGTGAGAATATGGTTATAAAGGTTGAGATGACACACACACACATACCTATGTAAATTGAAGGCTGAGATAACACACACACATACACTTGTAACGGTGACAACGTACCTTTAAACCTACTAGTAGGTACAGTAGGGGCATACTGAGCGATAGGAATGGGGATGATAATAAATGATAAGGGCCATTTAATGGACTGATAACATTCGAAGCAGGTGATTTACATAGGACGTGTTTTCTCAGCCTTCAATTTACATAGGTGTGTGTGTGTGTGTGTGTTATCTCAGCCTTCAATTTACATAGGTATGTGTGTGTGTGTCATCTCAACCTTTATAACCATATTCTCACACAGTCTGCTCTTTGAATTGAGAAAGCCCTTTGGATGAAGAGCGAAACGTCTTCTGTTACAAATAAAGTCCAGTTGTTTCTGTATTGAACGCCTTTTTTATTCATCATCTCCTGGATGACTGAGAATCTTCTGGTTTCTTTATTTTTCTGGGGTTCTGGAGTTTAAATTTAAAGAGGCTCAAATCACCACTGAAACCGGTTCATATTTAAAATTTACTTTAAACACTGTGATTTATAATGTGTTCTTCAAAGGAAAATGTTACTCAGTGGGAAGAAACTGCTGCGGGATGGTAGAAAGTCTGTCAAAATGAAAAATACAAATTATTTAAATTATGAGAAAACATACATTATTTACTCTACTGTGTAATCCGTGTAGTTAAATTTTGGTGGTAAGGCCGATTAACAATAAAGTCAATTGGGTGGAATGTAAACACATTGATTCTTCAAAGGAAATTTTAATATAGTAATGAGGACCGCTTTGGCCCGCGGGCCCCACATTGGGCACCCCTGCTTTAAAGTAATAAATAAATATAAATAGAACAACTTGAGACTACATTTAAATAAGTTTAACTTTATTCTCAAATGTTATGAAATTGACACTTCAGCCTTGATCCTGATAATAATGTTGTAAACAAAACCGCTGATCACAAATTGTTTTAAAATCTGACCTGACTTGTTTATATATACGATTTAAAGTTAAAATGATTATTAAACTAAAATAATGTATATCTATTTTTTTGTTTTTGTTTGTTTTGTTCTTTTAAATATTAATAGGCAATTTGCAATATTGTTGAGGCAGCAAAACTAATGCTGGTTAAATTTGTGTTTTTTAATAAAAGTGACTTATGACGTTTTAAATTTGTCGTACTTTCAGTGCCGTCGGCCTCGGCCTGCTCTTCTCGTTGTTTCTTCTTGAACCTCATGTTGCCGAAGTGCATGATGGCTCCAACCAGTTTATAGCAGCCATACTTCTCCTCAGGAGTGAAGCCCAGTGTGTCCATGGCGCGCTGCACACAGAGTGGGAGGAGTTTGTTTCTTAACGTGCCAAGGGGAGGAGTTTGTTTCTTAAAGTGCTGAGGGGAGGAGTTTATTAGAGTGCAGAGGGGGAGGAGTTTGTTTCTTAAAGTGCCATGGGGAGGAGTTTGTTAGAGTGCTGAGGGGAGGAGTTTATTAGAGTGCAGAGTGGGAGGAGTTTGTTTCTTAAAGTGCCAAGGGGAGGAGTTTGTTAGAATGCTGTGGGGAGGAGTTTATTAGAGTGCAGAGTGGGAGGAGTTTGTTTCTTACAGTGCTGAGGGGAGGAGTTTGTTAGAGTGCAGAGGGGAGGAGTTTATTAGAGTGCAGAGTAGGAGGAGTTTGTTTCTTAAGGTGCCAAGGGGAGGAGTTTGTTAGAGTGCTGAGGGGAGGAGTTTATTAGAGTGCAGAGTGGGAGGAGTTTGTTTCTTAAAGTGCCGAGGGGAGGAGTTTATTAGAGTGCTGAGGGGAGGAGTTTGTTTCTTAAAGTGCTGAGGGGAGGAGTTTATTAGAGTGCTGAGGGGAGGAGTTTGTTTCTTAAAGTGCTGAGGGGAGGAGTTTATTAGAGTGCTGAGGGGAGGAGTTTGTTTCTTAAAGTGCTGAGGGGAGGAGTTTGTTAGAGTGCAGAGTGGGAGGAGTTTGTTTCTTAAAGTGCTGAGGGGAGGAGTTTATTAGAGTGCAGAGTGGGAGGAGTTTGTTTCTTAAAGTGCTGAGGGGAGGAGTTTGTTAGAGTGCAGAGTGGGAGGAGTTTGTTTCTTAAAGTGCAGATGGGAGGAGCTTGTCTTACATCGGTGAGGTTTAGCTCCTCCCCATCGTTGATTCCCTCCACGGTGGTCACGCCCTGAGAGCAGAAGTGGTAGTCGTAGGGGTTGTTGGTGACCAGCAGCATGTCTGCAACACAAAGTTATCAAATCATGCTAAAAACAAATCTGTGGATGTTTTAGTGACTCAGACCTAAATGGTAAATGGAGCTTATTTATATAGCGCTTTCCAGCCCCCTATGAGGGGCCCCAAAGCGCTTTACAATACCAACCATCCACCCATTCATACACACATTCATACACACATTCATACACACATTCATACACACATTCATACACACATTCATACACACATTCATACACACATTCATACACACATTCATACACACATTCATACACACATTCATACACCAGTAGCGGCAGACTGCCATGCAGTTTGCACCTAAACCCAACAGCACCAGAGAGGAACGTCAGTTTTTTTTAAATAACACAACTTTTTATCCAGAATGGTACGCAGCCATGAGACGAAGACGATCCTTTGGTTCTAGCATTGCACAGACTAGCCAGAAGCTCATCAGTCCCGTCCAAATGAGTCTTATTTCATCCCTGATGTTAATTTCATTCGCCCTCTTCTGTTTCATGGCACAGGAAGTGGAAGATGTTTGTGGTCAACAAACCAACAGGAAGCAGCATCTTATCTGTTTTTGTGGCTTAATCGTTTCTAAACAGGGAGAATTGTGTGATGATTATGTCTGGTTGTGTATTCATAATCAGATTATGGTGTCGGTGTAGATACCTTGTAGTTCTGGTTTGTGACTGGACAACATCTGGTAATAGATGTGGTAACTTCTCTCTCCCGGCTGCTGGAACACAACTCTGGACTTTTCCAGAAGATCTGATGGAAACAAACACAAGAACCTTCTTTTGTGAGCAGAAACATCCGAGGCAACTGCAGAACCCCCTCACATGTTTCCAACACGTGAGCAAACGTTCGACAAGCGGACAAATCTGACATCTTTCTGAAAAAAGTTTTGCTCCAAACCTCCTGAGCCCAACATGTTCTACCACCATGGTTCTGATGGTACGTTAAAATAATAGAGTCAAACTGAATTTGTCCCTCAGGGACATTCACATCAGAGTCAGACCAGAGGTACTGATCAAAAGACGAAGGTCATGAAGTCATTGAAACACTCACAGATGTCGACGTCTGCAGACGCCAGCCTCCCCGTCGGCCCAAAGTGAATTCTGATGAATTTCCCCTGAAATCAATCGACACAAACCTTCATCTTCATAAAACTTCTCCTCGGCTCCAGCGTCAAATATCAGATGAACTTCAGTGAACTCACGAAGCGAGAGGAGTTGTCGTTGCGAATGGTTTTGGCGTTTCCGAACGCCTCCATGGCTGGATTGGCTTCAATGATCTGATCCTCCAAAGAACCCTGAGAACACAGGCAGAGCGCAAAAAACAGACTTCCTGTCAGGGTCGGCCATTTTGTTGTTCTGGAAACAACTCATTAACGAAGGCGAACACAACTTACTACTTTTTTCACATTTTCCCCCAAAGCAGCAATGATGGCGAAGTACTGGATCACCCGCTTGGTGTTGACGGTTTTACCCGCCCCTGACTCCCCCCTGACCGCACGATGAGAAAACATTCAAAGAGTTAAACAACACGTGCATTGACTCAAATACTAAAATTAAATAAAAAGCCCAGATGATTTGTCAAAATACGTTTTGTTCCAGTGTAGCCTGCTGTAATAAAAAAATAAAAAAATTCAAAATAAAATATGTCGTCCTGCCACCATTTTCAGTTTGTCCGTTTGTGAAATTAATTTGCTTTAATGATCAAAACTCAAAAGCCCATTTTGGAGCCATCATCCAGCTTGACTCAACAACTTCCCTTTTAATTCTGTATTTTGTAATAAACTCAATATGATTTATTGTAAGTTATTAATTTCACATCTCTACAGTGGCATGTTAGCTGCAGTTGGGTTTGATATCAGACACTATTTTCAGTGATAAAGAATAAACTCTGACTTTTAAGGATGCTTTAATAAGATTTCCGTCTTTTCTTGCTGCGTAAAACATTTCAGGCAAAAAAGGTTTGGAACATTTCAAGTATTCAGACGACACGACCTCATTCAACAAAAACTGTCAAAGAGAAAAGACGCAACAATTTATAAAAATAAATAAATAAAATAAAACTTGTTTCTCCGTCAAAGTGGATCCATTTTGGTCTTAGTTTTGCATTTGACAGAAATGAGTAAGGAAAAAACAAAAATGTTTTTGTTGAAAACTAAGAACACTTTGGTACATTTAAAAAAGTGATTTATGGTAAATTGTGTCCATTTAGCAGCTACGTGGGGCACGTTGGCGAGCGCCTGGTGGCCGGGCTTTCACCCATGGAGCTCGGCCGGGCACAGCCCGAAGAGGAGACGTGGGTCCCCCTTCCCATGGGCTCACCACCTATGGGAGGGGCCAAAGGGGTCGGGTGCAATGTGAGATGGGTGGTGGCCGAGGGCGGGGACCCTGGCGGTCTGATCCTCGGCTACAGAAGCTGGCCATTGGGACATGGAATGTCACCTCTCTGGTGGGGAAGGAGCCTGAGCTAGTGTGTGAGGTTGAGAGGTTCCGACTAGAAATAGTCGGACTCACCTCAACGCATGGCTCTGGCTCTGGAACCAGTTTCCTTGAGAGGGGTTGGACACTCTTCCACTCTGGAGTTGCCCCTGGTGAGAGGCGCCGAGCAGGAGTGGGCATACTGGTTGCCCCCCATCTTGGTGCCTGTACGTTGGGGTTCACCCCGGTGAACGAGAGGGTAGCCTCCCTTCGCCTACGTGTGGGGGGACGGGCTCTGACTGTTGTTTGTGCCTATGCACCAAACGGCAGCTCAGACTACCCACCCTTTTTGGAGTCCTTGGAGGGGGTATTGGAGAGTGCGCCTCCTGGGGACTCCCTTGTTCTACTGGGGGACTTCAACGCTCACGTGGGCAATGACAGTGAGACCTGGAGGGGTGTGGTTGGGAGGAACGGCCCCCCTGATCTGAACCAGAGTGGTGTTCTGTTATTGGACTTCTGTGCTCGTCATGGATTGTCCATAACGAACACCATGTTTAAGCATAAGGGTGTCCATATGTGCTCTTGGCACCAGGACACCCTAGGTCGCAGTTCGATGATCGACTTTGTTGTCGTCTCATCTGATCTGCGGCCGCATGTCTTGGACACTCGGGTGAAGAGAGGGGCGGAGCTGTCAACTGACCACTACCTGGTGGTGAGTTGGCTCCGATGGTGGGGGAGGATGCCGGTCAGACCTGGCAGACCCAAACGTATTGTGAGGGTCTGCTGGGAACGTCTGGCAGAGTCTCCCGTAAGACGGAGCTTTAACTCCCACCTCCGGGAGAGCTTTGAACACGTTCCGAGGGAGGCGGGGGACATTGAGCCCGAGTGGGCCATGTTCCGCGCCTCTATTGTCGAGGCAGCTTATCAGAGTTGTGGCCGCAAGGTTGTTGGTGCCTGTCGTGGTGGCAACCCTCGAACCCGGTGGTGGACACCGGCGGTGAGGGATGCTGTCAAGCTGAAGAAGGAGTCCTATTGGGCCTTTTTGGCCTGTGGGACCCCGGAAGCAGCAGATAGGTACCGGCAGTCCAAGCGGCATGCGGCTCGGGTGGTTGCTGAGGCAAAAACTCGGGCGTGGGAGGAGTTCGGAGAGGCCATGGAGAATGACTTCCGTACGGCTTCGAGGCGATTCTGGTCCACCATCCGGCGTCTCAGGGGGGGAAGCGGTACGCGACCAACACCATTTATGGTGGGGATGGCGTGCTGTTGACCTCAACTCGGGATGTTGTGAGTCGGTGGGCGGAATACTTCGAAGACCTCCTCAATCCTACTGGCACGTCTTCCACTGAGGAAGCGGAGCCTGGGGACTTTGGGTCGGGCTCTCCAATCTCTGGTGCTGAGGTCACCGAGGTGGTTAAAAAGCTCCGCGGTGGCAGGGCTCCGGGGGTGGATGAGATTCGCCCTGAGTTCCTTAGGGCTCTGGATGTTGTGGGGTTGTGTTGGCTTACGCGACTCTGCAATATCGCGTGGACATCGGGGGCAGTTCCCTTGGATTGGCAGACTGGGGTGGTGGTTCCCCTATTCAAAAAGGGGGACCGTAGGGTGTGTTCCAACTATAGGGGGATCACACTCTTAAGCCTCCCTGGTAAGGTCTATTCAGGGGTTCTGGAGAGGAGGGTCCGTCGGATAGTCGAACCTCGGATTCAGGAGGAGCAGTGTGGTTTTCGTCCTGGTCGTGGAACACTGGACCAGCTCTACACCCTCAACAGGGTCCTGGAGGGTACGTGGGAGTTTGCCCAACCAGTTTACATGTGCTTTGTGGACTTGGAAAAGGCATTCGACCGCGTCCCTCGGGGGGTTCTGTGGGGGGTACTCCGGGAGTATGGGGTACCAGGCCCTTTGATATGGGCTGTTAGGTCCCTGTACGACCGGTGTCAGAGCTTGGTCCGCATTGCCGGCAGTAAGTCAGGCTCGTTTCCAGTGAGAGTTGGACTCCGCCAAGGTTGCCCTTTGTCACCGATTCTGTTCATAACTTTTATGGACAGAATTTCTAGGCGCAGCCAAGGTGTTGAGAGGATCCGTTTTGGTGGCCTTAGAATCGCTTCTCTGTTTTTTGCAGATGATGTGGTCCTATTGGCTTCATCAGATCGTGATCTACAACTTTCACTGGAGCGGTTTGCAGCCGAGTGTGATGCGGCCGGGATGAGGATCAGTTCCTCCAAATCCGAGGCCATGGTCTTGAGCCGGAAAAGGGTAGCATGCCCTCTCCGGTCGGGGAGGAGGTCCTGCCCCAAGTGGAGGAGTTTAAGTATCTCGGGATCTTGTTCACGAATGAGGGAAAACTGGAGCGTGAGATCGATAGGCGGATAGGTGCAGCGTCCGCAGTGAAGCGGGCGCTGTACCGGTCTGTCGTGGTGAAGAGAGAGCTGAGTCAAAAGGCAAAGCTCTCAATTTACCGATCGATCTACGTTCCCACCCTCATCTATGGTCATGAGCTTTGGGTTGTGACCGAAAGAACAAGATCTCGGATACAAGCGGCTGAAATGAGTTTTCTCCGCAGGGTGGCTGGACTCTCCCTTAGAGATAGGGTGAGAAGCTCAGTCATCCGGGAGGGACTCGGAGTAGAGCCGCTGCTTCTCCACATCGAGAGGAGCCAGTTGAGGTGGCTCGGGCATCTGGTTAGGATGCCTCCTGGACGCCTCCCTGGTGAGGTGTTCCGGGCATGTCCCACCGGGAGGAGACCCAGAGGAAGACCCAGGACACGCTGGAGGGACTATGTTTCTCGGCTGGCCTGGGAACGCCTTGGGATTCCCCCAGA
This sequence comes from Garcialebias charrua, assembly GCA_038048925.1. Lineage (NCBI taxonomy): Eukaryota > Metazoa > Chordata > Actinopteri > Cyprinodontiformes > Rivulidae > Garcialebias > Garcialebias charrua. The sequence continues at coordinate 51,356 of JBBPBX010002458.1, forward strand.
GGAGCTGCTCCAAGTGGCTGGGGAGAGGGAAGTCTGGGCCTCCCTACTTAGGCTGCTACCCCCGCGACCCGACCCCGGATAAGCGGACGAAAATGGATGGATGGATGGATGGATGGATAGCAGCTGCGATTGCCAGAAGTTTGCTCCTTGTATTTAATTTCCAATGACAACGGTTTGTTTCCTGATCAATCTCCTTTTCATTTTTACAATAAGTTAATCTAAATTAATTGGATTTAATGTTAATATAACTGAGATTGACTTACGTGATCAGCATTGACTGGTTCTCACGATCTGTGAAAGAAAGAATAAATGTCATAAAAGCAGTCTTCTGGGCGTACAGTTCTCGTGTTTACATACATTTTCAAAATGTTTACGCCTTTATCAACATATAACGCTCCTAAACTTATAAACTGATTCTGCTTTGATTAATGTACTTTGTTTTGCAAAATGGAAGGTTTGCAAACAGAATGTCCTCGTACAGAGCTTTGTGGTACGCCAATATTTATAAAAATAAAGCTACAGTGAGGAGAGCACAACCACAGCAGATATTCTCAAACTGAAAAACCTTCCAAGCAGCCGGTCCTTTTTTATTATACGCCCATCGAATGGCTTCTGAATAACCCGCTTGCTCAACAGTGTCAACAAATCCCCAAAAAGTTGGGACAAGCAGCAATAAGTGGCCGGAAAAAGGAAATTGAGCATATAAGTCAGAGTCAGAGTCAGAGAGAATTTATTGTCATTTGCACCGCATGTAGTACATGTGTTGAAAACGAGATTATGTACACAGGGTCCCAGTTACATCCAACAACAAATGCAAGAGAAATACAATAATAACATCTAGGATTAACTAAGAGAGACATCACATCAGCTAGTAATACACTAAGCCCTAATGTAGTAGAAAAACATCATTATAAACAGCAGCACGAACATGAGCAGATGGTCACAGATGAACGCAGCAACAAGAAACAGATCAGTATCAGTATGATGTGACATTTTGCAGTGTTTATTCTTATTATTTATTTATTCATGAGTCTGACAGCCTCAGGGTAGAAGCTGTTTCTCAGTCTAGTGGTTCTACATTTGATGCTCCTCAACCTCCGTCCCGAGGGGAGTGGTGCAAAGAGTGAGTGTGCTGGGTGAGTGAGGTCTTTCATGATGCAGGTGGCTCTTTTTCTGCATCTGGAGGTGTAAATGTCTGTGATGGTGGGGAGACTGACTCCCACAGACTTCTGTGCAGCCTTCACCACTCTCTGTAGAGCTTTCCTCTCTGCAACTGTGCAGCCTCCATGCCACACGTTGATGCTGGAGCACAGGACGCTCTCCACTGCACACCTGTAGAACGAGGTGAGGACTGGGCTTCTCAGACCGGCTCGTCTCAGCCGTCTGAGGAAGTAGAGTCTCTGATGACCTTTCTTGATCAGGCTGGTGGTGTTATTGCTCCAGCTGAGGTTATCATTCATGTGTACACCCAGGTATTTGTAGCTGGAGACCACCTCCACCGCAGATCCACCTATATACAGTGGGGTGTGGGTGTGTTTGTTCCTTCTGAAGTCCACAATCATCTCCTTCGTCTTCTTCACATTCATGTGAAGGTTGTTCTCTTTGCACCAGCTCTCCAGATGTTCCACCTCCTGTCTGTAGCTGGATTCATCATTATCTGTGATGCATCCCACCACAGCTGTATCATCTGCAAACTTAACAATATGACAGCCTGGATGTGTGGCTGTACAATCATATGTGAGCAGAGTGAACAGAAGAGGGCTCAGCACACATCCCTGAGGAGAGCCAGTGCTGAGGGTGATGGTGGAGGAGGAGAAGTTGTGGATCTTCACGGACTGTGGTCTGTCTGTTAAGAAGTCTAAGACCCAGTTACAAATAGAGGGGCTTAGTCCAAGTGTGGATAGTTTGTCTATCAGAGTTTGGGGGATCATGGTGTTGAAGGCAGATGTGAAGTCCACAAAGAGCAGACGCACGTATGAGTCCTTCTGATCCAGGTGGGTGAGAGCAGTGTGGACCACGGAGGAGATGGCGTCCTCTGTTGATCGGTTCTCACGGTATGCATATTGATGAGGGTCCTCGTTGATGTTGACGGCTGTCTTGATGTGGGACATGACCAGTTTCTCAAAACATTTAGCGACTATCGGGGTGAGAGCCACCGGTCTGTAGTCATTCAGACCACAGTCATTCAGACCACATATAACAAACAGCTAGGAGACCAATTAACACTAATTAGGTCAATTGACAACATGATTGGGTATAAAAAGAGCTTCTCACAGTGTCAGTGTCTCTCAGAAGCCAAGATGGTAAGAGGATCACCAATTCTACCATTGTTGTGCAGAAAGCAATACCAGAATGGTGTTACCCAGCGTAAAATCTTTTCCTCTTTCACGTTGACTAAATTTTTTAGTTTTATTGATGAATTTGTCAACGCTTCAATTGTGATTTTTATTTTAATTTTTTTGTAAATACAGAAGTAATATCTTGATGCATGCTCAATTTTACAGAAGTAATGTTTAATAAAGGTTTGGACTCTATTCTTTGCTAACAAAATATATTTTATGTCATTAAACAATTTGTCAGGTTCTTGTCTTGTGAGCATGCACGTTCCACAGGACCCCCTCCCTAGCCAGTTCGTCTGCTATTTTCATATTAGCATCAATCACTTGACAAGCCAGGCTCCTAAACTGAAAGGATAAGCATGAGTTGTGTCGTCACATAAAAACATAAAGAACCAATTCAACATTATTAGCAGCAGCCTGTTATAAAGACACGATTTGTTCCCACTTCGTGAAATGAATCAGTGAAAAATGACAAACAGCAGTTTCATGGGCAGAGAGTAGACAATCCCAAAGCGCTATTGACTGAAAACCTGTAGGGGTCAAAAACAGGATGCAAGGAGTTACTGAGAGAGATGAAGGGTCACTCACTCTGCAGCAGGTCGGTGTAGGCGTTGTCAGCGATGGTGTAGATGTGGGGCGGCATGTCTGCACGCCGCCTCCCTTTGTAGCCTGTTATCACTGCAGTGGAGTAAACTGGGAGATGTTTGTAGGGGTTGACGGCCACACAGAACAGGCCAGAATACGTCTGTCACACAAACACCAAGGAATGAATACAATCATACATGAGTGTTACATTTTCATCTTTTCATATTCTGTGCATGAGATCGGGTCCTTGGTTTCTGGAGTGTGACATACTAACATAGATCATCCACATGCTGTATCGCCTCCTGAGGTTAAAGAGGACAGAAGCTTCATTGAGGTGCGTCAACATGGCCATGTCCTCGATCATATCGAACTTAGGAGGGTTCATCGGCTGCAGGTCGTCTTCTTTGACTATTAGAAACTAAAGCACATCAGAGAGAGAGCTGTAGTTTAAATTACAGTTACTATAAACCTGCCAACTGTGAGATCCAGTAGATCTGTTATAGTAAACACACCAACTGTTAGATCCAGTAGATCTGTTACAGAAAAAAACTGTTTGATTCAGTAGATCTGTCACAGTAAACAGACCAACTATACCAATACAGGCAGCTGTGGCTGAGTGGTTAGAGCAGTCGTCCTCCATTGCAAGAGTTGGGGGTTTGATTCCACCAGCAGTCACATGCCAAAGTGTCCCTGGGCAAGACACTGAACTCCTCTTTGCTTCTGATGTACGTCCCATCAGTGTTTGAATGTGATTAAGCTCTGATTAGTCTCTATAGAAAGATTTGATCAATCAGCTTAGTAGAGATCTAGTAGATGCTGTGGGAATGGGTCAGTGAGGCACAGATTGTTGTAAAGAGCTTTGAGTGTCTGGATCAGAGAGAAAGGAGCTGTATAAGTACAGTCCATTTACCAACTGTTAGATTCAGTAGATCTGTTACAGAAAACAGACCAACTGTTGGATCCAGTAGATCTGTTACAGAAAACAGGCCAACTGTTGGATCCAGTAGATCTGTTACAGAAAACAAACTGTTAGATCCAGTAGATCTGTTACAGAAAACAGACCAACTGTTGGATCCAGTAGATCTGTTACAGAAAACAGGCCAACTGTTGGATCCAGTAGATCTGTTACAGAAAACAAACTGTTAGATCCAGTAGATCTGTTACAGAAAACAGGCCAACTGTTGGATCCAGTAGATCTGTTACAGAAAACAAACTGTTAGATCCAGTAGATCTGTTACAGAAAACAGGCCAACTGTTGGATCCAGTAGATCTGTTACAGAAAACAAACTGTTAGATCCAGTAGATCTGTTACAGAAAACAGGCCAACTGTTGGATCCAGTAGATCTGTTACAGAAAACAAACTGTTAGATCCAGTAGATCTGTTACAGAAAACAGGCCAACTGTTGGATCCAGTAGATCTGTTACAGAAAACAAACTGTTAGATCCAGTAGATCTGTTACAGAAAACAGGCCAACTGTTGGATCCAGTAGATTAGTAGTAAATTTTCATACTCTTATACCACTATGCAAAAACTCAGGACAGTGTTAGTTTTACTATTTTATGCTTATGTCTATCATTATATTTCAGTGTTTCAATGTTTAGATGTTTACTGTTGCACCGAGGGACTGAGAGAAACGCAATTTCGGTCCTGTGTATGTCCTGTACAGTACATATTGCAGATCTGACAATAAAGTTGACTTTGACTTTGACTTTGATCTGTTACAGAAAACAGGCCAACTGTTGGATCCAGTAGATCTGTTACAGAAAACAGGCCAACTGTTGGATCCAGTAGATCTGTTACAGAAAACAGGCCAACTGTTGGATCCAGTAGATCTGTTACAGAAAACAGACCAACTGTTGGATCCAGTAGATATGTTACAGAAAACAAACTGTTAGATCCAGTAGATCTGTTACAGAAAACAGGCCAACTGTTGGATCCAGTAGATCTGTTACAGAAAACAGGCCAACTGTTGGATCCAGTAGATTAGTAGTAAATTTTCATACTCTTATACCACTATGCAAAAACTCAGGACAGTGTTAGTTTTACTATTTTATGCTTATGTCTATCATTATATTTCAGTGTTTCAATGTTTAGATGTTTACTGTTGCACCGAGGGACTGAGAGAAACGCAATTTCGGTCCTGTGTATGTCCTGTACAGTACATATTGCAGATCTGACAATAAAGTTGACTTTGACTTTGACTTTGATCTGTTACAGAAAACAAACTGTTAGATCCAGTAGATCTGTTACAGAAAACAGGCCAACTGTTGGATCCAGTAGATCTGTTACAGAAAACAGACCAACTGTTGGATCCAGTAGATCTGTTACAGAAAACAGGCCAACTGTTGGATCCAGTAGATCTGTTACAGAAAACAGACCAACTGTTGGATCCAGTAGATCTGTTACAGAAAACAGGCCAACTGTTGGATCCAGTAGATCTGTTACAGAAAACAGGCCAACTGTTGGATCCAGTAGATCTGTTACAGAAAACAGGCCAACTGTTGGATCCAGTAGATCTGTTACAGAAAACAGGCCAACTGCTGGATCCAGTAGATCTGTTACAGAAAACAAACTGTTAGATCCAGTAGATCTGTTACAGAAAACAGGCCAACTGTTGGATCCAGTAGATCTGTCACAGTAAACAGACCAACTATACCAATACAGGCGGTTGTGGCTGAGTGGTTAGAGCAGTGTCCTCCATTGCAAGAGTTGGGGGTTTGATTCCACCAGCAGTCACATGCCAAAGTGTTCCTGGGCAAGACACTGAACTCCTCTTTGCTTCTGATGTACGTCCCATCAGTGTTTGAATGTGATTAAGCTCTGATTAGTCTCTATAGAAAGATTTGATCAATCAGCTTTGTAGGGATCTAGTAGATGCTGTGGGAATGGGCCAATGAGGCACAGATTGTTGTAAAGAGCTTTGAGTGTCTGGATCAGAGAGAAAGGAGCTGTATAAGTACAGTCCATTTACCAACTGTTAGATTCAGTAGATCTGTTACAGAAAACAGACCAACTGTTGGATCCAGTAGATCTGTTACAGAAAACAAACTGTTAGATCCAGTAGATCTGTTACAGAAAACAGGCCAACTGTTGGATCCAGTAGATCTGTTACAGAAAACAAACTGTTAGATCCAGTAGATCTGTTACAGAAAACAGGCCAACTGTTGGATCCAGTAGATCTGTTACAGAAAACAAACTGTTAGATCCAGTAGATCTGTTACAGAAAACAGGCCAACTGTTGGATCCAGTAGATCTGTTACAGAAAACAGGCCAACTGTTGGATCCAGTAGATCTGTTACAGAAAACAGACCAACTGTTGGATCCAGTAGATCTGTTACAGAAAACAGGCCAACTGTTGGATCCAGTAGATCTGTTACAGAAAACAAACTGTTAGATCCAGTAGATCTGTTACAGAAAACAGGCCAACTGTTGGATCCAGTAGATCTGTTACAGAAAACAGGCCAACTGTTGGATCCAGTAGATCTGTTACAGAAAACAAACTGTTAGATCCAGTAGATCTGTTACAGAAAACAGGCCAACTGTTGGATCCAGTAGATCTGTTACAGAAAACAGGCCAACTGTTGGATCCAGTAGATCTGTTACAGAAAACAGACCAACTGTTGGATCCAGTAGATCTGTTACAGAAAACAGGCCAACTGTTGGATCCAGTAGATCTGTTACAGAAAACAGGCCAACTGTTGGATCCAGTAGATCTGTTACAGAAAACAGACCAACTGTTGGATCCAGTAGATCTGTTACAGAAAACAGGCCAACTGTTGGATCCAGTAGATCTGTTACAGAAAACAAACTGTTAGATCCAGTAGATCTGTTACAGAAAACAGGCCAACTGTTGGATCCAGTAGATCTGTTACAGAAAACAAACTGTTAGATCCAGTAGATCTGTTACAGAAAACAGGCCAACTGTTGGATCCAGTAGATCTGTTACAGAAAACAAACTGTTAGATCCAGTAGATCTGTTACAGAAAACAGGCCAACTGTTGGATCCAGTAGATCTGTTACAGAAAACAGGCCAACTGTTGGATCCAGTAGATCTGTTACAGAAAACAGACCAACTGTTGGATCCAGTAGATCTGTTACAGAAAACAGGCCAACTGTTGGATCCAGTAGATCTGTTACAGAAAACAAACTGTTAGATCCAGTAGATCTGTTACAGAAAACAGGCCAACTGTTGGATCCAGTAGATCTGTTACAGAAAACAGGCCAACTGTTGGATCCAGTAGATCTGTTACAGAAAACAGGCCAACTGTTGGATCCAGTAGATCTGTTACAGAAAACAGGCCAACTGTTGGATCCAGTAGATCTGTTACAGAAAACAGGCCAACTGTTGGATCCAGTAGATCTGTTACAGAAAACAGGCCAACTGTTGGATCCAGTAGATCTGTTACAGAAAACAGGCCAACTGTTGGATCCAGTAGATCTGTTACAGAAAACAGGCCAACTGTTGGATCCAGTAGATCTGTTACAGAAAACAGACCAACTGTTGGATCCAGTAGATCTGTTACAGAAAACAGGCCAACTGTTGGATCCAGTAGATCTGTTACAGAAAACAGGCCAACTGCTGGATCCAGTAGATCTGTTACAGAAAACAAACTGTTAGATCCAGTAGATCTGTTACAGAAAACAGGCCAACTGTTGGATCCAGTAGATCTGTTACAGAAAACAGACCAACTGTTGGATCCAGTAGATCTGTTACAGAAAACAGGCCAACTGTTGGATCCAGTAGATTTGTTACAGTAGATTGACTTGTGATTAGTATGATTAGGTTCAGTTCATCTATACATCCAGTCAACAACAATGTTTGAGAGTCTAAGAAGATTATAATTTAATTTCTACCTAGTTTAACTAATAAGGTCTACTTTTATCATGAGTGACTAAGTGCTTATAAAGTAGCTGCCTTGTTAGACTAGGAATGGTCAACTGGTTAACTAACCCGTCCATCCTTGGTCTCCACAGTTGCTTTGTCTTCATTCAGCTCCTTGATCTCCACTTCGATGTACGCGTCAACATCATCCGGCATCCAAACACGTTTCGTCCCTGAAGAAATTGCTTTTAATGTTGTACTCTGTGGTAAATGCATGCACAATGTGTACACTCAACATACTGGTCACCCATAACAATAAGACCATCGACAAGTTACTGTGGTGCCTGAAAGTTTGTGAACTCTTTCTGATTTTCTATAATTCTTTATAAGTGTGACCTAAAACATCTTCAGATTTTCACACAAGTCCTATGAGTAGATAAAGAACCCAGTTAAAGAAATGAGACAAAATATTAAACTTGGTCATTTATTTATTGAGGACAATGATCCAATATTACTGCATATTTGTAAGTGTTAAAGTATGTGAAACTTTGCTTTCAGACCTGGCTTGTATTAACTCGATCCAAACGAAGAGGTGCAGCAGGACTTCCTGAAAAGGGTCTATGAGTCCAAGAGGACGTTGTGAAGGGGCAGTGTGATTCTTTAGATAATGTTCTGCCAGGAAACCTTGGGTCCTTACATTCATGTGGAAGTTCTGTTGACTTATAGCACTAATCTTAAATTTATTCGTTTGAGGCATTGATACTAAAATATTCAGATGTCAGTCCAGCTGAGCATCCATAAGATGTTCTGGACCAATACGTCAGATCCATAGTGGCCACATCTCATACCTTTCAGGACTCAAAGAATCTGGTACTGATGGCTTGAAGACTGATACCACAGGAGACTTCCAGAGGTCCACCAGTGAGTCCTTTAGAAACCCAGCAATGTTCAGTCAGGTCATCTTATTTATTAACCTTTATTTAGCGAGGCAAATCCCAATGAGATCACAGATCTCTCTGAAGATAGACTAACATGCATGTTTTTGGTCTGGACAGTTTCTTGATGACTGTCTCAGCAAAAATAAATAAATAAAAAGAAACCGTCTAAAACATTGTTGGGTTTTTACCAGGATTATTGATCATGAACTTTGGAGTCCTTTAGAAAGATTTTGAAGGTTCACAGCAGACCTCCGGAGGACCACAGAGGATATCAGACAGGGTATGTCAACATGGGAACTCATTCCACATTAGACAGGTAGTCATAATGTTATGGCTGATTAGTACAGGTAAGTGTTTACCGTCAAAGGCCTGGGCTTTGGCCGCCAGCTGCTCCAGGTTGGTGAGACGAAGGTAACGAGCAGCTTCTCCAAGCTCTCGAATGTCCAGAAATTGAGACATCTGAGAATAAAACAGAGATTCACTTCTTCGTTTGAATCTGTCGGATCATCTCAACCACACGCTTTAAACGAAACTTGTTGAAGACTTGGAACATTTCCTTCTGATTTATAATAAAGAGCCAACAGTATTAACGTGTTTTCTTGACTGCAACATAGATCATCCACCGAGGAGTAAAGCACGGTGTTTCAGATTTAAATCACTTTGACGTCTTAAGTTAAAGTATCGAGTTGAGATGGAAACATCACATAAATTCAGTAAAGACAAAGATAGCGAGATCTATTGCCGTTCTGTACAAAGTCAGGAACCTGTTAAATGATAAAGCTATGTACTTGTTGTACAACACAATTATTATTCCACATATAATTTATTGTATTGATATCTGGGGTAAAGCATGTAAAACTTTCACGGAACCTGTTTTTTGTTACAGAAAAGAGCTATAAGAATAATTGCCAGAAAAAAAATTTTTTTGGCACATTGTTTCACCAATTGAAGTTGTTAAAGTTCAGTGACTTGGCGGATTATAATATTTTGTCAGTCATGTATAGAGCTCATAAAGATGAACTACCATTTATATCCAAATTCTTTTTGTTAAACGTCAAAGCTGTTATAATCTAAAGGGAACAGATATTTTTGTTAAACCTAAATTCAGAACCAGTTCGAGGGGTCGGTCAACCTCAATCCAGGGAATTGGTTTGTGGAATGATTTGGATACTGTAATTAAAAATGCCAAATCATTATTTACATTTAAGAATTTAATCAAAGCCAGATTATTACAAAAATATATATGAATTAGTTTTCTCGTGTTGTTTTGTAATTCGATAATTATGAGTTATTTTTTTGTTCTGTTACTTGCTGATGATTTTTGTTTTTGTTTGAACTGACTGTTAGAAATAGGGGGCAGATATAATCAGATTTTCTCTTCATTCTGCCACCCTTCATTTTATTTCTTGTATTGAATTTGTTGATTGTTTTTTGTGTGTGTTGTATTTTAAAATGAATAAATAAATAAAATAAAATATTTAGGATCAGGTGATATTTAAATTACCGTACTCTGATTGTTGTCATTGTGTAAAGCTCTTCATGGGGATATCACAAATATGAAAAATTAGCAGCCGATCTAGGTCCAAAGACTGGATCTGGACCCCTGCCGTTTGGTGACAGTTCCTGTCAGGTTGATGTAAAGAGTCTTTTGTTCCTGGATGAGTGTTTAGTGTTTTCTGTCATATCTAACGTGATGCTTCATGTTGGACTCTTGGATTAAAATAGACGTGAGTGAAAACTCTGGTCTGCAGAACTTTATTTGGTCCGGGGTGGACCTGGGCTGAGCCGTGATGCTGGTGAACTGGAATGTGAGTCACGTAAGGCTGGCAGACGTCAGACAATCAGCACGACTCCCAGAGAGCCAGCAGCTGCCTCGTCAGCTCAGGGGGGATCCCTGTAATACCCCCCACTTCATCACTGTCCCTGCAGCCTAACCTCACACTGCCAGAACCAAATCCTGGTTGTAAATGGACTTTTCTTGGGACAAAGGATGAACTTTACGAGCAGTCGGGGTTAAAAATCTGGAAGATTTCCAGGAGTTTAAATATCTGCTGTACACATCAGCCTGACATTGCTAATAAAAAAGACCCATCGCAAACAATACAGAAATGCAGAGCTGAAAGTAAGCCTCAAACAGCTGCTGTGAGACATCTCTAAAATCTCCTGACCTGTCGGCTACAGAGGAGTTAATTCTACAGGACAAGTTTCAGATGGGGGTGTCGACTGCCAGGTCTCTGCGGTCTACACTCATCTCCAGGTCAGAGGTCACTCTTTCAGGGATGAAGATGTTCACATCCTTGATAGAGAGGAACGATGGTTTGAGAGAGGAGTAAAGGAGGCCATCTTTGTGAAAAGAAACCGTCCATCATTAAACAGAGGTGGAGGCCTCCGGGTTCAACTGTCCCCCTCTTACAATGCTGTTATTGCTAGTATCACTCAGCCCTCTGTGAATAGCAAACAACCATCAGGGTGCTAACGATCCATCGTTAGGCTGATGGTCCTCCTTGATCATGTGAGCAGCTGGTTCTGGATGTCCACAACAAACTGGTTGATCCACCATGAGAAGGTGCTATTTATAAGACTGAGTTTGTGGCAGCTCCTCAGACTGAAGAAGTCCTTTGGATAAAAGACGAAGCGTTTCCACAAGTTTTTTAAATCCATCCAGAGGACCTGACTCATCTGTGTCAGACTAATTCTAGTTTTTTATGCAGGGATGGATTCAAATAAATCTGCACTTCCTGTTTTGAGTCTGAGCTCAGTCACGAGGTTTGTGCACGTTTGTTTTGTTCTGTATGAAACAACGTTCTGCCACCAAAACTCAGAGCTCAGTTAGTGATGGAGCTCACGTTTTGATGTATTTATTTTCCAAACCTCAAGAGTAGAGGAACAGAAAGTGTCCGTCAGAAGAAAAGAAGACCCCACAGAGCAGCTGCAGAGCGTTTAGTTCAGAACCTCAGCAGTCGTTACGACACCAAGACTTCAGAGTTTGAACCAAATAAAACTCTTGATCTTAGTTTCTATTTGGTTCAGTTTTATTTTTACATTTTAAAATCTCAAACTAATGTGGCATTCCCTGTTTTTATTTTTTTTATTTTACTTTTTAATCTAAACCACAAGAAATGAAGTGAGACATTTAAAAATAACTCATTATTTATAGAAAATAATTTGTGAATACATTTCCTTCTGATCTAAACTGAAAGTAGTTTCTTTAAAAGAAGAAACCTGTCATCTTAAATTCAGTTCTATTATTGATTTAAATGTTGCGGCTGCAGAGGCTGATGGGAAATGTAGTGAATCTGCAGCAGTAACTCACCGTGCCGGCCGGGTCTGCAGCTGCTGGAGGTTCTGGTGTCGTCGCTCTTTGTGAGGATGCTGAGCATCCCCTCACTTTAAAAAGCTCCCAGAGTTGTGTCCAGAACATGTGACCTCCTGAGCTGCAGCTCACTGGGTGGGCCGGACCGACTCATAGAAGTCGGCTGTGGTCCAAATGAATAAAAGAACCAGAACCTCATGAGCTCTCTGCTGGAGATGCAACAGTTTCAGCTTCAAACAGCTATAATTACAGTAAAACATTCCTCTTTTTCTAATTTCTGCTTTAAATTAAAACATTTTACTGTTTGTTTATAACGTTTCTGGATCAAAGTGCTGAGTCAGGGACCGACTGTCCGCTGTGACAACACATTAATGATCAGAAACATGCAAGATACAAAGTAACTACAGTAAATGTAGACGGGAACAAAGTCTGCAGCCCAGATTGGATGGATGCTGGTTGGATGCTTGTTGATGCTGATTGGATGCTGGTTGGATGCTTGTTGATGCTGATTGAATGCTGGTTGGATGCTTGTTGATGCTGATTGAATGCTGGTTGGATGCTTGTTGATGCTGATTGGATGCTTGTTGATGCTGGTTAGATGCTTGTTGATGCTTATTAAATGCTGGTTGGATGCTTGTTGATGCTTATTAAATGCTGGATGGATGCTGGCTGGATGTTGGTCAGATGCTGGCTGGATGCTGATTGAATGCTTGTTGGATGCTGGCTGGATGTTGGTCAGATGCCGGCTGGATGTTGGCAGGATGCTGGCTGGTTGCTGATTGAATGTGGGTTGGATGCTGACTGGATGTAGATGCTGGCTGGATGTTGGTCAGATGCTGGCTGGATGTTGGCTGGATGTTGGCTGGATGTTGGTCAGATGCTGGCTGGATGTTGGCTGGATGCTGGCTGAATGTTGGTCAGATGCTGGCTGGATGTTGGTCAGATGCTGGCTGGATGTTGGCTGGATGCTGGCTGAATGTTGGTCAGATGCTGGCTGGATGTTGGCTGGATGTTGGCTGGATGTTGGTCAGATGCTGGCTGGATGTTGGCTGGATGTTGGTCAGATGCTGGCTGGATGTTGGTCAGATGCTGGCTGGATGTTGGTCAGATGCTAGGTGGATGTTGGCTGGATGCTGGCTGGATGTTGGTCAGATGATGGCTGGATGTTGGTTGGATGCTGATTGAATGCTGGTTGGATACTGGCTGGATATTGGTCAGATGCTGGTTGGATATTGGTCAGATGCTGACTGGATGCTGATTGAATGATGGTTGGATGCTAGCTGGATGCTGGCTGAATGTTGGTCAGATGCTGGTTGGATGCTGGTCAGATGATGGCTGGATTTTGTTTGGATGCTGATTGAATGCTGGTTGGATACTGGCTGGATGCTAGCTGAATGTTGGTCAGATGCTGGCTGGATGCTGGTCAGATGATGGCTGGATGTTGGTTGGATGCTGATTGAATGCTGGTTGGATACTGGCTGGATGTTGGTCAGATGCTGGTTGGATATTGGTCAGATGCTGGCTGGATGCTGATTGAATGATGGTTGGATGCTAGCTGGATGCTGGCTGAATGTTGGTCAGATGCTGGTTGGATGCTGGTCAGATGATGGCTGGATTTTGTTTGGATGCTGATTGAATGCTGGTTGGATACTGGCTGGATGTTGGTCAGATGCTGGCTGAATGTTGGTTGGATGCTGGCTGGATGCTTGTTTATGATGATTGCATGCTAGTTGGATGCTTGTTGATGCTGATTGGATGCTGGTTGGATGCTTGTTGATGTTGGCTGTATGCTTGTTGATACTGATTGAATGCTGGTTGGATGCTTGTTGATGCTGATTGGATGCTGGTTGGATTCTTGTTAATGCTGATTGAATGTTGGTTGGATGCTTGTTGATGTTGATTGGATGCTTGTTGATGCTGATTGGATGCTTGTTGATGCTGATTAGATGCTGGTTGGATGCTTGTTGATACTGATTGGATGTTGGTTGGATGCTTGTTAAGGCTGGTTGAATGCTGGTTGGATTCTTGTTGATGCCTATTGAATGCTGGTTGGATGCTTGTTGATATTGATTGGATGCTTGTTGATGCTGATTGGTTGCTTGTTGATGCTGATTGGATGCTGGTTGGATGCTTGTTGATACTGATTGGATGTTGGTTGGATGCTTGTTAAGGCTGATTGAATGCTGGTTGGATGCTTGTTGATGCTGATTGGATGCTTGTTGATGTTGATTGGAAGCTGGTTGGATGCTTGTTGATACTGATTGAATGCTAGTTGGATGCTTTTTGATGTTGATTGAATGCTGGTTGGATGCTGGTTGATGCTTATTGAATGCTTGTTGGATGTTTGTTGATGCTGATTGGATGGTGGTTGGATGCTTATTGAATGCTGGTTGGATGCTTGTTGATGCTGATTGGATGTTGGTTGGATGCTTGTTGATACTGATTAATTGTTAGTTGGATGCTTGTAGATGTTGATTGAATGCTGGTTGGATGCTTGTTGATGCTTATTGAATGCTGGTTGGATGCTGGTTGATGCTGATCGGATGTTGTTGGATGCTTGTTGATGCTGATTGGATGATGGTTGGATGCTTGTTGATGCTGATTGAATGTTGGTTGGTTGGATGCTTGTTGATGCTGATTGAATGCTAGCTGGATGTTGGTCAGATGCTGGCTGGATGCTGGCTGGATGTTAGTCAGATGTTGGCTGGATGTTGGTCAGATGCTGGCTGGATGTTGGTCAGATGCTGGTTGGATGTTGGTCAGATGCTAGCTGGATGTGGTCAGATGCTGGCTGGATGTTGGTCAGGAGTTGGCTGGATGCTAGTCAGATGTTGGCTGGATGTTTGTCAGATGTTGGCTGGATGTTGGTCAGGAGTTGGCTGGATGTTGGTCAGGAGTTGGCTGGATGTTGGTCAGATACTGGTTAGATGTTGGTCAGGAGTTGGCTGGATGTTGGTCAGGAGTTGGCTGGATGTTGGTCAGATGTTGGCTGGATGTTGGTCAGGAGTTGGCTGGATGTTGGTCAGGAGTTGGCTGGATGTTGGTCAGGAGTTGGCTGGATGTTGGTCAGATACTAGTTAGATGTTGGTCAGGAGTTGGCTAGATGTTGGTCAGATGCTGGCTGGATGTTGGTCAGATACTGGCTAGATGTTGGTCAGGAGTTGGCTGGATGTTGGTCAGATGCTGGCTGGATGTTGGTCAGATGCTGGCTGGATGTTGGTCAGATACTGGCTGGATGTTGGTCAGAAGTTGGCTGGATGTTGGTCAGATGCTTGCTGGATGTTGGTCAGGAGTTGGCTGGATGTTGGTCAGGAGTTGGCTGGATGTTGGTCAGATACTGGCTGGATGCTGGCTGGATGTTAGTCAGATGTTGGCTGGATGTTGGTCAGATGCTAGCTGGATGTTGGTCAGATGCTGGTTGGATGTTGGTCAGATGCTAGCTGGATGCTGGTCAGGAGTTGGCTGGATGCTAGTCAGATGTTGGCTGGATGCTAGTCAGATGTTGGCTGGATGTTTGTCAGATGTTGGCTAGATGTTGGTCAGGAGTTGGTTGGATGTTGGTCAGGAGTTGGCTGGATGTTGGTCAGATACTGGTTAGATGTTGGTCAGGAGTTGGCTGGATGTTGGTCAGGAGTTGGCTGGATGTTGGTCAGGAGTTGGCTGGATGTTGGTCAGGAGTTGGCTGGATGTTGGTCAGATACTAGTTAGATGTTGGTCAGGAGTTGGCTGGATGTTGGTCAGGAGTTGGCTGGATGTTGGTCAGATACCGGCTAGATGTTGGTCAGATGCTGGCTGGATGTTGGTCAGATACTGGCTAGATGTTGGTCAGGAGTTGGCTGGATGTTGGTCAGATACTGGCTGGATGTTGGTCAGAAGTTGGCTGGATGTTGGTCAGATGCTTGCTGGATGTTGGTCAGGAGTTGGCTGGATGTTGGTCAGGAGTTGGCTGGATGTTGGTCAGATACCGGCTAGATGTTGGTCAGATGCTGGTTGGATGTTGGTCAGATGCTGGCTGGATGTTGGTCAGATGCTGGCTGGATGTTGGTCAGATGCTGGCTGGATGTTGGTCAGGAGTTGGCTGGATGCTAGTCAGATGTTGGCTGGATGTTTGTCAGATGTTGGCTGGATGTTGGTCAGGAGTTGGCTGGATGTTGGTCAGGAGTTGGCTGGATGTTGGTCAGATACTGGTTAGATGTTGGTCAGGAGTTGGCTGGATGTTGGTCAGGAGTTGGCTGGATGTTAGTCAGATGTTGGCTGGATGTTGGTCAGGAGTTGGCTGGATGTTGGTCAGGAGTTGGCTGGATGTTGGTCAGGAGTTGGCTGGATGTTGGTCAGATACTAGTTAGATGTTGGTCAGGAGTTGGCTGGATGTTGGTCAGGAGTTGGCTGGATGTTGGTCAGATACCGGCTAGATGTTGGTCAGATGCTGGCTGGATGTTGGTCAGATACTGGCTAGATGTTGGTCAGGAGTTGGCTGGATGTTGGTCAGATACTGGCTGGATGTTGGTCAGAAGTTGGCTGGATGTTGGTCAGATGCTTGCTGGATGTTGGTCAGGAGTTGGCTGGATGTTGGTCAGGAGTTGGCTGGATGTTGGTCAGATACCGGCTAGATGTTGGTCAGATGCTGGTTGGATGTTGGTCAGATGCTGGCTGGATGTTGGTCAGATGCTGGCTGGATGTTGGTCAGATACTGGCTGGATGTTGGTCAGAAGTTGGCTGGATGTTGGTCAGATGCTTGCTGGATGTTGGTCAGGAGTTGGCTGGATATTGGTCAGGAGTTGGCTGGATGTTGGTCAGATACTGGCTGGATGTTGGTCAGATACTGGCTGGATGTTGGTCAGGAGTTGGCTGGATGTTGGTCAGATACTGGTTAGATGTTGGTCAGGAGTTGGCTGGATGTTGGTCAGGAGTTGGCTGGATGTTAGTCAGATGTTGGCTGGATGTTGGTCAGGAGTTGGCTGGATGCTGGTCAGGAGTTGGCTGGATGTTGGTCAGATACTGGTTAGATGTTGGTCAGGAGTTGGCTGGATGTTGGTCAGGAGTTGGCTGGATGTTGGTCAGATACTGGCTAGATGTTGGTCAGATACTGGCTGGATGTTGGTCAGATACTGGCTAGATGTTGGTCAGGAATTGGCTGGATGTTGGTCAGATGCTGGTTGGATGTTGGTCAGATGTTGGCTGGATGCTGGTCAGGAGTTGGCAGGATGTTGGTCAGAAGTTGGCTGGATGTTGGTCAGATACTTGCTGGATGTTGGTCAGGAGTTGGCTGGATGTTGGTCAGATACTGGCTGGATGTTGGTCAGATACTGGCTGGATGTTGGTCAGATACTGGCTGAATGTTGGTCAGGAGTTGGCTGGATGTTGGTCAGGAGTTGGCTGGATGTTGGTCAGATACTGGCTGGATGTTGGTCAGATACTGGCTGGATGTTGGTCAGATGCTGGCTGGATGTTGGTCAGGAGTTGGCTGGATGTTGGTCAGATACTGGCTGGATGTTGGTCAGGAGTTGGCTGGATGTTGGTCAGGAGTTGGCTGGATGTTGGTCAGATACTGGCTGGATGTTGGTCAGGAGTTGGCTGGATGTTGGTCAGGAGTTGGCTGGATGTTGGTCAGGAGTTGGCTGGATGTTGGTCAGTACTGGCTGGATGTTGGTCAGGAGTTGGCTGGATGTTGGTCAGGAGTTGGCTGGATGTTGGTCAGGAGTTGGCTGGATGTTGGTCAGATACTGGCTGGATGTTGGTCAGGAGTTGGCTGGATGTTGGTCAGGAGTTGGCTGGATGTTGGTCAGATACTGGCTGGATGTTGGTCAGGAGTTGGCTGGATGTTGGTCAGGAGTTGGCTGGATGTTGGTCAGGAGTTGGCTGGATGTTGGTCAGGAGTTGGCTGGATGTTGGTCAGGAGTTGGCTGGATGTTGGTCAGGAGTTGGCTGGATGTTGGTCAGATACTGGCTGGATGTTGGTCAGGAGTTGGCTGGATGTTGGTCAGATACTGGCTGGATGTTGGTCAGGAGTTGGCTGGATGTTGGTCAGGAGTTGGCTGGATGTTGGTCAGGAGTTGGCTGGATGTTGGTCAGGAGTTGGCTGGATGTTGGTCAGGAGTTGGCTGGATGTTGGTCAGGAGTTGGCTGGATGTTGGTCAGATACTGGCTGGATGTTGGTCAGGAGTTGGCTGGATGTTGGTCAGATACTGGCTGGATGTTGGTCAGGAGTTGGCTGGATGTTGGTCAGGAGTTGGCTGGATGTTGGTCAGGAGTTGGCTGGATGTTGGTCAGTCTGGGACTGAACACCTCAATGTGTAACTGGCTGCTAGACTTCCTGACCGGGAGACCACAGACAGTACGGATCGGGAGTAACACATCCAGCACCATCACATTGAATACAGGGGCCCCACAAGGATGTGTGCTGAGCCCCCTTCTATTCACCCTGCTAACACACGACTGCACACCATCATACAGCTCCAACCACTTCATCAAGTTTGCGGACGACACAACAGTGGTGGGTCTCATCAGCAACAACGATGAGACGGACTACAGGAACGAGGTGAGCCGCCTGGCCTTGTGGTGCGGACACAACAATCTCACTCTCAACGTGGAGAAGACAAAGGAGATTGTTGTGGACTTCAGGAAGAGGGATGCCCAACATGCCCCTCTGACCATCAACAGCACCACAGTGGAGAGAGTGGACAGCACCAAGTTCCTGGGAGTGCACGTCTCAGAGGACCTGTCCTGGAGCAGGAACACTGCATCACTGGCCAAGAAGGCTCACCAGCGTCTCTACTTTCTCCGCAAGCTGAAAAGGGCTGGAGCTTCAACCCCCATCATGTGCACCTTCTACAGAGGTGCCATAGAAAGTGTCCTGACCAGCTGCATCACGGTGTGGTTTGGTGCATGTACTGCATCATGCCGCAAGAGCCTCCAGCGCATCGTGAGAGCAGCTGAGAAGATCGTCGGCACCTCCTTGCCCTCACTGCAGGACTTACACAGCAAACGCCTCACTCGGAAAGCCCACTGCATGGCAGGTGATCCCACACACCCACTACACAGCTGCTTCAGACTGCTGCCATCAGGGAGGAGACTGAGGAGTCTCCAGGCTCGAACCAGCAGACTGAGAGACAGCTCTGTTCATCAGGCAGTCAGGATGCTTAACACTCTGCCTGCTCTGCCTCCCCTCCCATTTGAACTGCCTTAACACAAAAAACTTTCTCACACATTACCACACAACACAAAGATTTTAACACTGGACTCTGTGTCATCAAACGGGTTATTCACTAAACTCTCGGTCATGTGCTCATTCAGTTTGCACTACTTCTCATATTTGCACTAATGTTTGTATTACATTACTGCCTATAGTCATACTACTGTTTACATTTACTGTTTACATTTATTACTACTGTTTACATTTATTACTACTGTTTACATTTATTACTACTGTTTACATCTAGACTTTTTATATCTACACTACTGCTGATATACAGTATATATTCTTTTTACTAGCCTTATTGCATAATGCCACTTTGTTTCTATACCAATATCAACTACCTCATACATATACTGTGTACATTAACCCCATATGCTGCTTTGTCACTCTTTACAAATGTCAAATGCCAGAACCTTCATTTATTTTATAGATATACTTTTTATACTTTATACTTCGGGACAGTATTACACTCTATTTCATTTTTGGTGTTGGTGAAACTTTTTATACTTTTATACTACTATGGAAAACTACTATGAAAAAACTCAGGACAGTATTACACTCTATTTCATTTTATGATTATGTTTATTAAATGTTGGTGTTTTGGTGTTGGTGAAACTTTTTATACTTTTTTACTACTATGAAAAAGACTTCTGGACAGAAGTCGAAACGTTTTCTGCAACAAATAAAGTCCAGTTGATCCTGTATTGAATGCCTTTTTTGACTACTATGAAAAACTACTATGCAAAAAACTCAGGACAGTACTAAACTTTTATTATTTCATTTTATGCTTGTTTATTAATTGTTTAGTGTTTAAATGGTTACTGTTGCACCGAGGGACTGAGAGAGAAATGCAATTTCAATCCTGTGTATGTCCTGTACATATTGCAGTTCTGACAATAAAGTTGACTTTGACTTTGAACATCCATTCAAGAGTACAGACTAAAAACACAAGTGATCAGGGTTTACATTAGTCTCTTTCTTCAGGAAAGTCTAAAAAACTAAATTAACACTGAATCATTTCCTGTAAATAAATAAAAAAGCAGCAGTTTGTCCAAAATGTTCGTCTTGTTGCTGACGTCAGCTGGAAGTTCCTGCCGAGCCGAACAGAAGCTTCTGCTCTGAATTTAAAAGTTGATAAGAGAAAAGTCAAACTTCATGGCGGCATGCAGCCGAGCCCGGCGGTGGTGTCTGCTCTGAAAAGGGCACCACACTTCATCTACTGTGACCAATTACAGCCTCTTGGGTTCCAGAACCGAGCCGGGCCGGGCCGTGCGGCTGTCTGCAGAAATATAACAAACGGACCCGTGCTCAGCTGCTCCAGGCTTCCTGCAGAAACAAACAGGCTGTGGTCCACTGCACGGGGGGGATTATCTTGATTATAACATTGAACCTGTAATTTAGAAACATTAAAATAATTACTACATGTTTTTGTCTTATTGCTGCGAGTGAGAGGACGTTTTAACGTCATCAGAAAGTAGAAGAAAGCAACAGATTAAGTATCTCAGTGCCGAGGGAGGAGGGAGGAGGGAGGAGGGGTGGGACTGGACGAGGAGATCTGGAGTGACAGAGAGGTATGTTAGACTGGTACAGGACATGTATGAGGACAGCAGGACATTATGAGGACAGCAGGACATGTATGAGGACAGCAGGACATGTATGAGGACAGCGGACATGTATGAGGACAGCAGGACATGTATGAGGACAGCAGGACATGTATGAGGACAGCAGGACATGTATGAGGACAGGACATGTATGAGGACAGCAGGACATGTATGAGGACAGCAGGACATGTATGAGGACAGCAGGACATGTATGAGGACAGCAGGACATGTATGAGGACAGCAGGACATGTATGAGGACAGCAGGACATGTATGAGGACAGCAGGACATGTATGAGGACAGCAGGACATGTATGAGGACAGCAGGACATGTATGAGGACAGCAGGACATGTATGAGGACAGCAGGACATGTATGAGGACAGCAGGACATGTATGAGGACAGCAGGACATGTATGAGGACAGCAGGACATGTATGAGGACAGCAGGACATGTATGAGGACAGCAGGACATGTATGAGGACAGCAGGACATGTATGAGGACAGCAGGACATGTATGAGGACAGCAGGACATGTATGAGGACAGCAGGACATGTATGAGGACAGCAGGACATGTATGAGGACAGCAGGACATGTATGAGGACAGCAGGACATGTATGAGGACAGCAGGACATGTATGAGGACAGCAGGACATGTATGAGGACAGCAGGACATGTATGAGGACAGCAGGACATGTATGAGGACAGCAGGACATGTATGAGGACAGCAGGACATGTATGAGGACAGCAGGACATGTATGAGGACAGCAGGACATGTATGAGGACAGCAGGACATGTATGAGGACAGCAGGACATGTATGAGGACAGCAGGACATGTATGAGGACAGCAGGACATGTATGAGGACAGCAGGACATGTATGAGGACAGCAGGACATGTATGAGGACAGCAGGACATGTATGAGGACAGCAGGACATGTATGAGGACAGCAGGACATGTATGAGGACAGCAGGACATGTATGAGGACAGCAGGACATGTATGAGGACAGCAGGACATGTATGAGGACAGCAGGACATGTATGAGGACAGCAGGACATGTATGAGGACAGCAGGACATGTATGAGGACAGCAGGACATGTATGAGGACAGCAGGACATGTATGAGGACAGCAGGACATGTATGAGGACAGCAGGACATGTATGAGGACAGCAGGACATGTATGAGGACAGCAGGACATGTATGAGGACAGCAGGACATGTATGAGGACAGCAGGACATGTATGAGGACAGCAGGACATGTATGAGGACAGCAGGACATGTATGAGGACAGCAGGACATGTATGAGGACAGCAGGACATGTATGAGGACAGCAGGACATGTATGAGGACAGCAGGACATGTATGAGGACAGCAGGACATGTATGAGGACAGCAGGACATGTATGAGGACAGCAGGACATGTATGAGGACAGCAGGACATGTATGAGGACAGCAGGACATGTATGAGGACAGCAGGACATGTATGAGGACAGCAGGACATGTATGAGGACAGCAGGACATGTATGAGGACAGCAGGACATGTATGAGGACAGCAGGACATGTATGAGGACAGCAGGACATGTATGAGGACAGCAGGACATGTATGAGACAGCAGGACATGTATGAGGACAGCAGGACATGTATGAAGACAGCAGGACATGTATGAGGACAGCAGGACATGTATGAAGACAGCAGGACATGTATGAAGACAGCAGGACATGTATGAAGACAGCAGGACATGTATGAAGACAGCAGGACATGTATGAGGACAGCAGGACATGTATGAAGACAGCAGGACATGTATGAAGACAGCAGGACATGTATGAGGACAGCAGGACAGTGGTGAGATGTGCTGTAGGAGTGACAGATAGCTTCAAGGTGGAGGTGGGAGTGCATCAAGGATCAGCTCTGAGCCCCTTCTTGTTTGCTCTGGTGATGGACCGACTAACAGATGAGGTCAGGCAGGAATCCCCATGGACTATGATGTTTGCAGATGACATTGTGATCTGTGGTGAGAACAGGTGGAAGAGAACTTGGAGAGGTGGAGGTATGCACTTGAAAGAAGAGGAATGAAAGTCAGCCGTAGTAAGACAGAGTACATGTGTGTGAATGAGAGGGAGGAGGTGGAACAGTGAGGCTACAAGGGTCAGAGGTCACAAAGGTGCAGGACTTCAAGTACTTGGGGTCCACTGTCCAGGAAAATGGGGAATGTGGTAAAGAGGTGAAGAAGAGAGTCCAGGCAGGATGGAGTGATGGAGAAAAGTTTCAGGAGTGATTTGTGACAAAAAGGTGTCAGCAAAGGTCAAAGGAAAAGTTTACAAGACAGTGGTGAGACCAGCTATGTTGTATGGTCTGGAGACAGAGACATGGACAAAAAGACAGGAGACAGAGACATGGACAAAAAGACAGGAGACAGAACTGGAAGTGTCAGAAATGAAGATGCTGAGGTTCTCCTTAGGAGTGACAAGGATGGATAAGATCAGGAATGAGATCATCAGAGGTACAGCACATGTTGAACAACTGGGAGATAAAGTTAGAGAGGACACACTGAGATGGTTTGGACATGTCCAGAGGAGGGACAGTGGTTTGGACATGTCCAGAGGAGGGACAGTGGTTTGGACATGTCCAGAGGAGGGACAGTGGTTTGGACATGTCCAGAGGAGGGACAGTGGTTTGGACATGTCCAGAGGAGGGACAGTGGGTATATTGGTAGAAGGATGTTAGAAATGCAGCTGCCAGGAAAAAGACAAAGAGGAGACATATGGATGCAGTTAGAGAGGACATGAAGGTAGTTGGAGTGAGGACAGAGGACAGAGTGAGGTGGAGGATGACTCGCTGTGGAGACCCCTGAAGATTGAAAAGCCAGAAACATAAGAAGACATTTGCACCCCCTCCGTAGAAACTTGGGGCAGCAGCTGCTGCACCTCCTCCTCGGGGAGGAGGTGTGTCATTGTGCTGAAGATGGTTACATCTATCTGCAACATGTAAGATGCTTACATTTCCTGCTTACTGTAGCAGCTAACTGCTTAGCTGTATGCTAGCTGCTGTTCAGTTTCTGCAGCTTCAGTAAAGTTTATGTTGTATTTTATATTTGTATTGAATTATAATGAAACTACGTCCGTGTCGGCCTCTAACTTCTCCTGGTGGTGTAAATACGAACCCTGAAGCCACGATGTCTCCACCAGCCAGCACCTCGTCAGCATTTCTGATCTTTTATTGATCCAGGGAGAAAATGGCTGCCGCTCTCCATCTGTTCCCTCGCTCGCTGAGATGCTTTGTGTCAAATGAAACCTGCGGGTGAACATGTGAGTGCAGTGGCGGTCCTAGCCTATTTGGTGCCCTGTGCGAGCAACCCCAATACTGTAACAGCATTATAAGAGGGGGAGAGTTGAACCCGGAGGCCTCCACCTCTGTTTAATGATGGACGGCTTCTTTTCACAAAGATGGCCTCCTTTACTCCTCTCTCAAACCATCGTTCCTCTCTATCAAGGAGGAACGATGACTGAGTTTGTCACAGCTCCTCAGACTGAAGAAGTCTTTTGGATACAAAGAAGAATCTGTCCAGAGGACTACATTTACTGAGCCTGCATCAGAACAATTAATCTGTAAAGCTTTAGTACATTTTATATGGAAAACACATTTTGACTTAATCAATTAATATGTTTTCAATGGTAAAATATGCAGGCTTATTTACTTTCATAGTATTCCCTTTCATTGCGGGCTTTATGCATTTATTATCTTACTTTTAATGATAACAATATAATGAGTCACTACTGTTGTTTAGAAAGTGTTTGTATAGGAACTAATGTTTGTTCACACACAGAACAGCTCACCTGTTCCTTCATACTGACAGGAACAATCCCCTCATCACTCCTGTGCTCTTGACACTAAATCTCATTTAAAAAATTGTCTTAAAAAACAGATATCCCCTTTTTACAAATACTTATGATCAATTCAGGCCAGTTTCGTTAACGGGTTGAATCATCTCAGGGCACTTTTCATATAGAGGTCTTCACCAGATCATATAATATTATTTAAATTATATAACAGTATGTTATGTCACAATGCTACACACCACAAAATTCATTGACTTCATAATTAACTTGAACAGTGTTTTGCATCAAAATTCAACATCATGTCTCACCTGTTTGATCTGTCTCGTTTAGAAACTGCAGATGTTTGAATGAAACATGAGTCAACGTTTGCACATTTAGCTGCGTCTGTTTCCAGAGCCTTTCTCTTTTTAAACCTTCTCTTCTCACTCTTCCTCCCTTCCATCTTTCCACTGACCGCACGTAGTGTCACCTCCGGGCACGTAACAAAAACGAAACTAAAAGTGGAGGTGGGGCGGCCCCACAGCTGCTGCGGTGATAAACTGATGACATTTGAATAACTGAAGGGCGGGGCGGCCCAGGAGCAGCGTGGTAGTGGTGTTCTGTGTTATGTGTTGTTAAAAACAAAAGTTGTAAAAGATTTTTAAAAAATTTAAAAAACGAGGAGCGGTGTCTCCTCTTATGCCGCCCCCTGCTGGAGGCCGCCCTGTGCGGTCGCACAGTTCGCTCATAGGACAGACCGCCTCTGTGTGAGGGGCTCAGTTGTAGAAAATGTAAACTGTCCAGGTTGCAGTGGTTCTGTGTGAGACTGTGATGGGTCCAGGCTGCAGCAACATGGTGTCCTCCACACATTAAATCCAAACAGGAGGAGAGCTGGAGCCCCGTCCTGGTCTTTGTCTGCTTGGAGCCCATGTGTGAAGATTTACTGAGTCCAACAAACCACA